>JAJOOD010003742.1:0-30631 GCA_029582525.1 Solanum tacnaense
GATTAAGATCCCTCTAAAAGTTGCTTGCTTCACTTGGTTGGTAATTAGAAGAGCTTGTCTAACCCACGAAGTGCTACAAAGAAGAGGTATACAGATCTGCTCAAGGTGCTATATGTGTGAACAAGAGGCTGAAGTAAATGGCCATTTATTTTTGCATTGCAGGATGGCTACAGATCTGTGGAACATGTTCATTTGTATACTCGGGGTTAATTGGACAATGCCCAGAACCACTTTTGAGGTACTAACACACTGGCAAGGAATTGGGAAGAGAGGATCAAAGGAAGATTGGTGGAAAAATGTACCTGCTTGCATTTGGTGGACACTATGGAAAGAAAGAAATGGAAGGTGCTTTGAGGGGAGGTCAAGCAGCTCCCAGATGATCAAGATGAAATGCCTTAGTCTTTTGTTTTTTTGGTGCAAGCAAGATTTAGTGGGGGAAGTAGATAGTGTAGTGGAGTTTATAGGCCAATTGTAAATTTTTGAAAATTTGTTTTTGGATTTGAGAATGATGGCACCCCCTGGGGGTTTGTAAATCCCTCCTCATCAATTTTTTGATGAGTTCTTTTGTGTGAATATAAAGTTACCTATTTCAAAAAAAAAGAACAATTTCATCTACGAAAGAGTACTAAGACATGAACTAGGATTTTCTGATAAATAAAAGGCGTCTCATTTCAAAGCACAAAGATTCTTTCAAAGTCGGTGCTTGCAACCAGTAGAGGAGGAGACAACAAACCATGAAGGTTACCCGACCATTTTCAAGGTCGGAAAGTCCAGTGAGATAAAAGTGGACCACCTTTCGGTCTCATAACCTACCAAACATGTTTGCTACACTGTATGAGCAGAACTAGGTGAGAACCAAATCAAGGGTCAGGCCAGAAATAGAAGCATGAAAGGGTCCAAAGGATTCTCTATGGCTTTGGCTAATTTGGTTACAATTTTATGTGATTTTTAGTGAACCGGTTGGAACTAAGGCAATCTAATATCCTCAGTAAATGAAGGTAGGGGTGGGGAGAGGTAATGGAATCAAAGAAAGAGATGCCAAACCATAATTGCGACAACCTCCCAATCTACAATAAAAAAGCATTGACATGAAATATAAGGGGCCCAAAGGACTGGTCTCAAAGAGCAGTTGTAAAAGCGGCAACAAAAGGTAGAGATCATCTATCATTTGTCTTGAAGGTTCCCAAGCAGAAGTGTTGATCAATAAGATTACACATAGCAGGCAGGGAAGTTAGTGGACAGGTTGGCCTTCATTAGGCTCTAAAGAGAGGCTGGGTTTATAGGAATAAATGGTGTTGCAGGTGGATTAGGAGTTCCCAATGATACAGTCCTTATTTCCAACAGCAGGAACAATTTCCAAGTAGTTAGCATCAAGGAGGATGAGCTTTAGAGGGTATATAAGGACATGTAACAAGAAGTGAGAAATTGTTCCAAACGATGTCACAGTGAAATATGTGTTATCCTCCAGCATACAAGAGTTGAATTGAAGTGAGATTAGTTTGCAGTGATTAAATGCGGACAATTCAGATACCTAGGCTCAATGTTTCATGCGAACCGCATGATAGATGAAGATATAATAAAAAACTAAAAAAGAATAGTAAATGGAGAAATAATAGCATAGTGTTATTCAATAGAATGATACCTATCAATGGTGAGTAAATATTGGACCTCTAAATCCAACATATCCACAATATGGGTGTCGCAGAAATGCAAGAGATAGGATAGATGTGCAATCATACAAGATTAAAATAAGAGAAGGTTGTTTAAAATGGTATAGTCATGTTCTAATGTAGACCTCCATCATGGTTTGTAAGTGTGAAACCATGATCGTTAAAAGTGTTTAAAAGGGACAAAGTACACCTAAAATGACAAAGAAGTGTTGAAAGACCAAAAATCTCTTGGAGTTCATGCAGACTTGGCAAAAAGTAGAATATGATCCATATAGGCGATACAACAAGTTGAGATGAAGACCCACTCTAACTGGTACGCTACCATTACTCCAATATCTGCCACGAGTTCTTTTCTTGTTGAAGAAATTGTATGCCAGTAGACAATGAAGAGAACTTTTAAGGTTAAAGAACCTAATATATTGAATACTGGAGTGAGACACATCTAAATGGAGCAAACTAGATAGTGAGAATTCATGTAGCAGACCCCAACAAGCTTATGGTTAAGTTTCAGTTATTGCATTTTTTCAATTGAAACAAGGAGAAGAGATGTTATGGAATGCATGAATCAACTCTATCTATACGGTAATGTGAGGGCTGTTTTTAAGTCATCAATTATAGTCCCTACTCCAACAAGAGTTGGTGCAACAGATATCAAGGACTTCCGATCCGTCGGAGTTAGAGAACGTATACAAAATCATGGCGAAGTTTCTTAATAAAACAAACTGAAATGAAATATAAGATATTATGATCAAACCAAAACAAGTTCAAAAAACATTCCTCTATTTTTCCCATGAAAAAAACAGTTTATCAATATTTCATATTCCATGTAAATAGCACAAATTGATTTCAAGTTTTTGGACTCTATTTTACCATGCTCAACAAAATAAATTATCTTTTTAGGTCTTCGATCCCACATGCTATATCATTTGTATAGATAGTAATGTACATTAATTATTTGGCCCTCTTTTTGTAGGAACAGTTAACTGGATAAAGTAAACTATCAAAATAAATACTTTAGACCATAAGCATCACCTCCAGACCATCAATGACTACATACAACTCCACTCAAAGAATAGAGTATTCACTAATATTCTGATCCAAAAAAAACCCTATCTTTTGACGCACGTGGAGATTATACTCATCTAGCAATTAGAATTAGGACAGATAAAGAACCATAGTCTTAAGTTCCAGGAAAGAAGTAAAACACCAAATTATCAAATAAACAGTGTTAAAGTTAACCGTGTTGAGAACCCAATTTTATAAACACCATTTCCTAAAATTAGTAACTTTTGGCTGCCAGATATGCATTGAGAAAGACGAGAATAGCTAGAATTCTAAAACAATAAGGGTACAACCAACAATCAATCAAATTTAGCCAAATAAATGGAAATTGCCAAAGAGATGATGGGATAACTTGACAGTAACATACACTCTCTTCCGTCTATGGAAAGTAAAGAGACTAAAGGTGAAGTTTAAGCACAATCTTACTCTACGCAAAGAACTTAACGTTGATGCAGATAACTAGGAGCTTAAATCATATGATCATATGAGAGTTATACTTGTTCAAGATGATAAGAATAACACAAGACAACAGCTTAACCATGAGAAGCGTACCTCTGTTTGGTTGTCTGTTGCCAACTCCATAACTACCAACATAACCTGAAGAATTTTGAGGTGACATGTCAGAAGGTCCATTGCCTAGTCCATAACCAAGAGAACCGGTTGTATCCTGCTCAGAATTTGAAGGACGCCAAGTGTGATCATCATATCCCAAACCACTACCATAGAATTCAGCAAAAGCGCCCCCATCATAACTACCCCTGGATCCTGATGACATAGCGGCTCCACGTTTTGTGACGTTTCTGCCATGGCTTCCTGCCAACCCATATATGCTATCACCATTCACATATCCAAGATTTCCATTTTTGCTAGAAACATTTCCTCCGCCTTGAGAGGAAATTGATGAACCCCAAACTCCACTGTTGCTAAAGTTTCCTCCTCTAATGTTTCCACTTCCAGATACTAAAAAGTTGCTAGGGCTTGTCGAGTTCGTCCCATGGTGCAGTCCTCCATCACCCCATAAATTGCGATTTGCTGAGTTCAAGAAAGAAGTGTTTCCCCCTCCACTTCCTCCGTCAAACCCAATGCCGCCACCAAGTCTGCTTGAGCTATAATATGGATTCAGTCCCCGACCATAGCTTAAACTACTGTTAACATTTGCACTACCCCCATATCCTGGGCTCAGGCCTGGTTCAAAGTTAAGACCCATACCATAACCAGAACCAAATGGAGTAAAGACACTCCTATCCCCAGTGATGGGGCTAAATCTACCATCCATACCGACTCCATATCCTCCAACTGTATTTGGAGAGTATCCCTGTGCATACCCATCAAGGAAGTTATTCATCCTATTTAATCCATAGCTGTACCGACCAAGAGGGCTTTGGCTAGGACCTGGGGATAACTCTTTGGGGACAGCGCGCTTGACCTCAACCATTTTATCATTCAGCTCATGGTAAGACTTGAGCAAGACTTTATCCACTGCATCCTCTGAATCATAAGTGATGAATCCAAATCCTCTAGGCCTTTGAGTGTTATGATCATACATAACTACTGCATCTGTGATTGTTCCAAATTGCTCAAAATACTGCTTAAAGGCAGTCTCAGTGACAGTGGATGCTAAACCACCAACGAAAATCTTTCTTGTACGTCCTGGACCAGGACTAGGAGAACCATGAATACTAGGACTGCTTCTACTTGTCGTGCTCTGGTCATCCCGTGGAACTGCCCTCTTTGCTTCTACCTGTAAAATGAGGATTGTAAGAAATCTCGGGTAAATGAAGTAACTATAGATCTAAAGTTGTGAACTTCTGGCACTCAAAGCTCAGATCAAAGTAGAAGACCAGAAAAGTTTGATGACAAAATGCTATAAAAGTAAGATTAACAATCAGCATTGCTTGAGAACATCAACGATACCATGAAGGCCCAGAGCATTTGGTTAAATATTACATCATTTTGGTTATATCTTCGTAACACTATCATGCTAAGCTGTGTTCTAATAAAATAAAACCAAATTGTGAAGAATTTAGCAAACTTAAAGATCTTACCATCCTGCCATCAATGTTGTGTTTCTCCTTAACTACCCTCTCAGCAGCAGCAGGATCAGCAAAGACCACAAAACCGAAACCACGAGCACGGCCAGTAGTCCTATCCTTCATAATTACAGCTTCTACAACCTCCCCATAAGTACTAAAATACTCCTTTAGACGCTCATCGTCTGTGTCCCATGAAATCCCACCAACGAATAACTTACCAAGATCAACTTGCATTTTCCTACAATACCAAAATCAATAGTCATGAAATACTCATTTCCAAACTTTCCATTCAACATTATGCAACTTCAAGCCCAAAAAAAAATTAAAGATTTTAAAACCAAATACCATTTGCTCATAGAACAACCCAACAACAACAACATAAGCACCAGTCGGGTCTGTGAAGGTTAGTGTGCACGCACACCTTACCCCTACCTCAGAAGGACCTCAGCTCAAAAAAAAATAAAAAATGACAAAGCATTCTTACTACATCATCATAAGAACAAACCCATTTTGCAGAAAATGAGACACCTCAAAGTAAATCCAAAATACAACATTAAATTCCACATCCATTACTTAACAAAAATGATATACAGATTAAGGAAACAACAGCCAAAACAGTAAAGAACATACCTTTTTACTGTGAAGTACAATGAAGAGCTTCAGAGACACACAACAATCTGTAACTGATCCAATAATTATCAGATTCAATCAAACTAAACGGATCAAAACAATCCAACAATGAAAAATGATTTCATCAAAACTTTTTTCATAAAAAAAAAAAATTAACAAATACCCAAATCAAGAATCTATATCTTCAACAATACCCATATGAGAAATCACCCAAATCAAGATCTACAGAGGAGGCACAGTAACTAGAACCGAGGGCGATGTTCTTCCTCCTCTATATTAGCCCTCTTTACTTTTCTGTTCCCACTGTTCTTTTTTCAAGATTTTATTTTTTTTCTTCAAGATTTTGTACACACTATGATAACAATAACAGATTGATTCAACCCTTTTAAAAAGTTTTGATTTTGATGATTAAATTAATTTTTTCTCTTTTTTTAGTTTAATTTTTTTCGATCTTTTTTTTTGCTAAGAACAAGAAGAAAGGAGAATATATGTGGTAATGAGAGAGAAAATTTTGGTGTGATTTGATCTAAAGGATTTGGTTTTGCTTGCCCTCCAATCTCCTTCCTTATATATATACTTTTTGTGAGAAAATTTGATGTAATGTAGAAGGAAAATGAGAGAAGAGAATTTGTTTTGAGTTTTGAAGTTTTTCTTGGTTTTGGTTTGTGATGTTTTGATTGATGAAGGGGTTGTGAATAATAAAAGAAACTTTTCATTGTGGACCAAAAAGAAAAATGGACCAAATCTTAAAAAGGGAAAAAAATATTATTATTTTTATTGTAATAAAAACTTTGAGCTAAGTTCAATTTGCAAATAATTTATAATTGAAATTTTGTGTGTATTATTTCAACCTCAATTTGAAATTAGTTACTTGACCATCAAGAAAGGTAGATGGATGAATGAATTATGGACTATGGTAAATACGTATTTGTATCAAATGTTTATATCGAATTAATTTAATGTATTGTAGTTTATTAATTTGATGAACAAAAATATACATTAATTGACCAAAATTAAGTAATTGTTTATATTCAAATATATGGCATGCAATCATTGATTTGATGTTAACATATGATGCAGACGATTTTCTTACCAATGGGATATCCTTGTTTTTTTTTATTTTTGCTAAAGAAAAACATAATACATAAATATGACGTTTAACTTGGTTTTGGCTGACATCTATGTCTTAAAACTTAAGATGTAGACACTTAAATTTGTATAAAATTGAACAAGTAGACACACACATTCTACATGACATAATACATGAAGGATGCCACATATGACACAAAATTGGTATGCATAAGACAAATGTGTCTATTTGTTCAATTTTATACAAGTTTAAGTTTCTACTTGTACATACCCGAAGTTAGGGGACGTAGATGTCAGTTGAGGTCAAGTTAGAGAACATGCTTATGCATTATGCCATAAAGAAATGTGGATGATTGGACGTGAGTTCTAAAACTAGATGGTTAAATAAAAAAGAAGAACAACAATAACAATAACAATAATGTAGTGTAATTCCATAAGTGAATTTGAAGAGGGCACGAGTATACAAATTTTATCTTTGTAGGTTAGAAGGATTGTTTTTCGATAGAACCTCGATTCAAAAGAAAAGTTATCAAAATAGGATGGTGAGAAAAAAAAAATGACACCTAATTAGCAAGATACAAAATAAATAACCCAACAAATAATAATACACATAGAAGAATAAAAACGACTCAATTAGAATTAAAAAAAAAAAGTAGAAAAACTTATTGAAATAGCATTTTAAGTATAAGTAATAATTTTCAATCACAAAATTTTATTAAATATTAATCAAATATGTCATTGGGACCAATAAAGTCAAGATAAAATTCCTTGACCTAGTGAAAACAACCTTTGCGGCTTTTCATTACAAATATACAAGAAATACACATTTAAATTTAAATATTAGAATATTACATTTAGATTTGAATGTCAAATGATTGAAGTTATTCATTTTATCAACATATGAATATACATGACTTGTCTTTAATAAAACAATTAGTAAATACAAAATTTAGATAAAATATTAATTAATTAATATATCATAGTTTCTTTGTATGGTGATCAATTAAACACTATATTATTTTATTCATAATTTTATGACTAATTATTCCAATGTCATCCACCAAACTATCCTTAGGGATCATTTGGTTTGAAACTAGGAGATAACATGATTACAACCATGAAACCACAATAAAAATGGCTTCTTCCGTGTGAAATAAGTTATGCAGATTATGATTTTGAATTTAATATCAATTCTAGCAAATACCTTCGATTAAATGTAATAACTATAACATACCTAATTTAAACACACAAAATAGTTTTGGAGAGAATAGAATTTATTCAAACCTTAACTTTATTTTTGTGGTGTGTAGAGATTGTTTGATAAATCCTCAACTCAAAAAAGGAGTAATCAAAGCACGAATGAAGAAAAAATAATAACAAACTAACAAGAAGTACCTAACAAATAAAACAATAGAAATACTAATAAAGATTGGAAAATAAGATCTTATGTGAAATACTAACGGCTCATTCGGTATGACAGATCAGGAATAACTAATGTTGGAATTTTGTTTAAATTAAATTATTAATATAAGTTTTTTCTTCAACGAAGAGGTGTCTTTTGAATGAAAGAGTGTCTCTTTTCATTTTTTTAAGTTGGTGTCTTTTAAATGAAATGATGTGTCTTTTCATTCTATGGTTACCACAAATTTTATTCAAATCCAACTACCGGAGACTCACAAATAACTTTTTTAGAGAATACATTTCTTTATAAGATTCTCAACATAAATCTTTTCTTCTCCAAAGGATCAAGTCTTCAAGTTCTTGCTTTCTAATAGGATTTTTTCATTATTTGCTTAGTGCAAAAATTCATAGGCTCGTCATATCCACTAAAAATATTTGCATATAATCCCATAGTAATCTCGTGGAGGAAAGAAAGCAAATATCGTTTTAGGAAAGTGTCTTACACATGTTTCAAGCCTTCAATTTTGTGTTCTTTATTCATATTATCAAACTTTCATCTTAGTGTTCTTCTTCATATAAATTGTGTCATTGATATATATTTTCCAACAACTGATTATGAATTTAATTTAGGATGAGCTTATCACATGTTTGGTTGGATAAAATCACATAATAACTTATCCCAAAATTTCTAGGATTATAGTGTTTATCTTTATCCCACATTAAAAGTGGATGACAATGCTCTTCTTATTAACTGCTATATTTTCTTCTTCCGTCACTTGAGTTGATGCAATTGAGTTGAGGGTCTTTCATAAACAACATATTTACCTCTACAAGGTAATGGTAAGGTCTTCGTACACACCATTCTCCCCATATTTCACTTAGTGAGATTTCACTAGGTATGTTGTAGTTGTATTGAAAGTGGATAACAGTCATGAGATAAATAATTCGGAATGATTAATCCCGAAATAACTTATTTCCTAACTAAAGGAGCCCTAAGTGCTAACTAAGTAATACTTTCCATCAAATAATCAAATTCTTTTCTCGAATAAATCACCTAATCCCTCCAACCAAACGACCCCATCGAAAAAGTCGAATATTTATCAATTCTCCCTCCAAATTTAAAAAAAACAAACAAAAATTCATATGCCTTTTGACTCTTTCCTCCCAAAAATTCAAAATTCAAAACCAAACCCCTTTTATATATAAAACTTGAAATCCATTCTTCATCTTCATCTTTCACATATCTACAATCTCAGCTTTATTTTTTGTTAACCAATCTTCGCCATGTCGTTTTGTTCTTCATCCCTGAAAAACACAGTTTCTGTATCCAATGGATCAGATCAAAGAGGTCATAATCATCTTCCTTCCGGCGAAATCCATGTAATTTTTGGCCCTATGTTTGCCGGTAAAACTACTGCTCTTCTTCGCCGCGTCAATTCTGAATCCAAACTGGGCAGGTACCAATTTTTTATACGCTATAGAAGATATTCTCTTCGTTCCAATTTAAGTACGGTAGTTTGACTGGATACGTAGTTTAAGAAACAATGATAGACTTTTGGATCTCGTGGTTTTAAATATAAAAAAGATCCATTCTTTATGGGATGAGTTTAGATGGAGTAACTTGGGTTGGTGTGTTAGTGAGGCTTGCGGTGGATTTAGGATTTAAGCTCTATGATTTCAATGTTTAAGATTTCAAGTATTGAACCTATTATATTTTTAAAAATATTGTGGGATTAGAGCTATTATTTGTTGCAATTTAGTATATTTTTACATATAGATATATGATTTGGTTAGAAAATATTGGATTCAGATGAACTCGGTCACACAACAAGTCAACAACCATGGTGTGAATGTTCATAAAGCTGGTTTCAGTTACTTGTTTAGAATTGGTGTTGTAATAGTACTAGTAGTAGTTTTAAGCTGTTTGATTCTGTTTAAGTGTATATACCTTTTTTCAAAAAAAAAAAAGGAAACTTTTTGCTCTTTATGTTCCAATTTTATGTTGTAGTATTACTATTGTGGAATGTTAAGATTTTAATGTGTCAATCTCTATAGGACAATTGATATTGTTGTAGACGTTTGACGTTTTGAACGTTGATCTGTTAAAAGTTGAAGTAGTTTCTATGTTAAATTTGGGTGATTGCTTTCCATACTTGTTTTTGTGATATAACTTGGATTCTTCAACTAGAAATGTGGTGATGATCAAGTCAAACAAAGATACGAGGTATGCAGTAGATGCAGTGGTGACACACGATGGGACGAAATTTCCATGTTGGTCATTGCCTGATCTATCATCTTTCAAACATAGATTTGGTCCAGATGCATATGAAAAGGTGCAGTCCTTTTCTTCTCTCCTTGTGCTTTACCTGTATGTAAGCAAATACCGTATCAAAGAAGTCATGCCGGAACCAATAAGAAAAATGAAACAATGAAAACAACAGGTAATACTAAAGTTGAAAAATATGATTGTAGGAGAGTAATAATAGCATTACTGATAAAGGGACTCGATATCACTTAACTACCTACTAATGTTCTACTCTATTCCTTGACCTCCACATCAAGAACTAAGACTAAGTACCTATTCTTGATATTCTAGACTTGTGTTTCCTAGAAGATCTAGTGTGTTACTTTCAATTTATGGCAATCCGGTGCACAAAACATCTCGCTTTGACATAGGTTATGAGGAAGGCATGCACTCTAAAGGGGGTGTAATGTAGGCAACCTGCCCTGATGCAAGCATCAATGACTGATTTCACAGCTCGAACTTTTAGACAACTTTCCATTCATAAAATTTGTGAAAAGCGTATGTAATACGTAAGCGAGGATGAATTATAGTAACTTGCATTGTTCCAAGGCTCCCTTCGTGTTATTTTCCATTTAAGTCTTGAAAATGTATTTGACTGAGTATGAGTAATCAGATTCTTTTGTGGTTGCAACCATGTCGATCAATTTGGAAAATCCATGATGTAAAAAAGAAAGGGTCTACTTTCTTACATCACTTAGAAATTAAATTCTTTGAGTATGGGGTTTCCTTCCCTTCACTCTTTTATGTGATGGGGAGAAACTAAAGGTTTATATTAGATATGTCGAGTCTTTTATTTGTAGTTTGTTTGTCCTTTTGCCTAGTAGCGAGGACTCTCCACCTATAACCGTAAAGTCGTGCATTAGAGTCACCAAGTGTCAGGATTTTCCATAGCCAAAAAAATCCAGCGGGAAGGGGAAGACTTGAGCATATAGACAAGGTGAATCGCTTGGATCAGATCTATTGACGTTATGAAAGAACAACCTTGTCTAGCTTACGATGAAGATACTAATAATGTAGATGTAATTCTTGCTCTTCATTGTTTTGCAGTCCATTTCTGGTTCGCTATGATTTTGTTCCTCATTGAATCTATTCGTTAGCAGGTTGATGTGATTGGCATTGATGAAGCTCAGTTTTTCGAAGACCTTTATGATTTCTGCTGCAATGCTGCTGATATTGATGGGAAGATTGTAATTGTTGCTGGCCTAGACGGTGATTACTTGAGGTATTTGTTGAATTTAACCACTCATTTATTTCCATCATTATATTTGGAGTGTCATAATTAGCACAAATACTATTCTAATGGCAATTCGCGCTTGCTTGTTACAGGAGGAAATTTGGCTCAGTCCTTGATATTATTCCAATTGCAGATACAGTTACAAAGTTAACAGCAAGATGTGAATTATGTGGCAAACGCGCATTTTTTACCTTGAGAAAAACCGATGAAATGCAGAAGGAGCTTATAGGTGGTGCTAATATGTACATGCCTGTCTGTCGACAACACTATGTCAATGGAAAATCCATCATGGTATCCATGAAAAAGGTCCTCGAATCTCATCAAATGCAGGTTGAACTAGTTACAGAGAAACCACTAGTTGCTTAGTAACACTTCTGGCTTGTGTGTGTATACCATGTGTTCAGTTTGTTTCAATTATCAATGTTAAGATGTTATTTGCTCTGTACAATATAAAACGCCGATCAGTGTTTCATTTAGTCTGTTGCAACTTATGAAGCAAACTCACTATTCTTGTCTATCTTCACTTGTCGACTAATCAGATTTCAGGCACACTCTCACCACAAATTGGCTCACTAACTAAGCTCAAGACCCTCTGCATCTCGGACAACCACTTATATGGTTCCATTCATGTAGAAACAGGAAAATTCGCCAATCTTGTTGAAGCTTGTCTTAAGAAAAACCAGTTAACAGGCCATATCCTTTGCGAAAATAGGTAACTTGCTTAGTGCAAAATTGTTCTATTCTTACGAAGTCATTCGAGCATTGAAGCTTCCACACAAACAATCTTTCTAGTCCGATTCCAATAACTATAGATGAATTAACTTAGCCCAAACGTCTATACCTTTATGCTAACCGTTGAGAAACTTGCAAACATTGAATCTCCGCGACAACAAACTTTCTGGTTCCATTCCTATAGAAATTGCATATCTGGATAACTTGGTTAGGCTGGCAATGGGTGCAAAACAGTTTTCAGGCCATTTGCCAAAGGATATTTTGTTAGGTGCATGTTAGATCCTCCGAGGATATCGCATTTTTGAAGAATCTGACAACATCTTTTAGAGAATCCGAAATACCTAGGAGCTAATGGAATATGACTTTTTCATTTTCCCTACACTAGTATAGTTTAACCAACACCATTTTGGTGCAAGATTTTAATGAAATATCTATACCATGTGCGTCTAAATTAATTTTTTTTTACTAAGATCTATATAGTTATATGTAAATTAAGGACGATAGCATGATGAATCAAAAAGTTTTGTATAAGGTAATTACAATATTTAAGCTAAAATGTTCGCTTTGTTCTTATAAATAGATGTTTCATTGTTTAAAAGGTGTTTTTGAGATCACTTAATTATCATAGAAAATTTTAAGTGAAATTACATACACATACTTCAATATCACGATTGCTTTCACTTTCATTGTTACTATGACTACAATTAATTGCTTTAGATCTTAACTAATTATGTTATCGATAAATAAGACGCATAAATAGTTATTTATAGAGAGAATAAATTTACTAAATATTAACATTCTAATCGATCATTTGATTGTTGATTTGGATAGGAGGCGTGTTATGCAAATATCAAATCGCCCATAAGTAATGTTACCTTTAATAGCTGGTTAGAAGGAAATCTATTCATACATAAAAACAATACGATATTAGATTTGCAATTTGGAAATTCACATAAACAAACATATACTCTAAGTTATGAGAGAATTTAAGTATTATTTTACCTTTAAGATAAGATGGAATAACTAATAGTACATGATAACTAAACTCTGCAGAAAATACTACATAAATTTCCTCATAACTAATCCATACATTACGAATATCAACATAAATCTAACCAGCTAACAAACGACTCCTAAATAACTAAGAATGTGATACTCAAAACACATAATTCCTTAAGAGACGTATAAACAAGTAAAATAATAATAACTATGTTATAATCCCAACCTAATTAAAGTTGACTACAACCAATATACATTAAAACACCATTACTGTAAAATAAAGAAGAAGTCAAAACTGAAATAGTAATAAAGGAAAAAGTCAAAAACCAATTTTATAAAAAAATATTTTTGACTATAATTTATACCAATCACCATCCAACACGTGTCCTTAGTAGGAAAAACCATTTAGGAAATAATAGTTCCCCTTTCACATAAATCATAAAAAAGCAATCTTTACCAATTTCAATGGCCCCTTCAAAAAAGTTTGTTAAGCAAATCCAACGGCTGAGTTCACTCTAATTCAAAAGTTGAACAAGTAAATTTAGATTCTTGATTACTAGTACTAATACTTTTGTATTAGTAGTTTTTTTTTTTTTTTGGTTAGCTGTGTAGGTAGTAGTAGTACTTGGTCCAAGTCAATGAACAGCTACCCTTTTTTGAGTTTCTCTGTTGGTTGATAAGAAAGAATCAAGAAACCCCAGGTGAAAATTGGGGTAAAATTAAGCAGGAAGAAGAAGGTACGGATTATTAATTATTTTGTGATTTTTCAGTTTTTTTTTGTCTGATGATTTATTGAGCGTTGTAGAATGTTGTTGTGTTGTAGAGCTTATTTTTTTGTTGTGAATATGGGGTTTTGAATTGATGGGTTTTATGAAAAATTGATTCTTTTGCTTTGTTTTTGTACTGCTGTTTCTGGGTTTCTGTTGTTTCTTTTTAGAGTTTTGTAGAATTGAGATATGTTCTAGAGCTAAATATATTGTGAATTTGGGGTTTTGTTCAGTATGGCTTTCGATTCTTTGCCTTTTGTGTTACTGTATCTGGGGTTTCTAATGTTTTCTAGAGTGTTGTAGAATTTCGTTACGTTCTAGGGATTATCATCTTGTGAATTTGGAGACTTGAATTGATGGGGTTTTGTCTAGTTTTTTTTTTTTTTTGGAGGTAGGGGAAGGGGAAAGGGAAATGGAAAGGGAAAGGGAAAGGGAAAGGGAAACGGAAACGGGGGAGGGGGTTACAAGGTGAGGAATCAAACTTTCATCAACAAGGGGAAAGTTTAGGTAGCCAACCAATTGAGCTGATAAGATTCCCGATTGGTTTTTGTCCAGTTTGGCTTTCAATTCTTTTGTTTTCTGTGTGCTACTGTTTTTGGGTTTCTAATGGTTTCTCGAGTGTTGTAGAATTTCGTTACATTCTAGGGATTATTATTTTGTGAATTTGGGGTTTTGAGTTGATGGTTTTTTTCGTAGTTCAGTTTGATTTTCGATTCTTATGCTACTGTTTCTGGATTTCTAACGTTTTTTGGAGTGTTGTGGAATTTCAATATGTTCTAGAGCTTATGCTAATTAAAGACTTGTGCTTTAATGAGTACGTGATGTCGCTCTCTACTTTTAAATTTGCTATGTTTATGGTGCTAATATTTCACCCTTCTGATTGATTTTTACACTTTTGAGTTGTTGGTAAGACTCTAGCAGGAAGGTGTTGAACATAAGGTTTTTGTGGTGAAATCCCAGTTTTTCTTCATAAAAACGTATGTAGTCATTGCTAAAGAGGAATTCTGACAAGGTGTCCCAAGATTTGCTTTAGAGTCCCTGTTGCCTCGCGTGATCATGAAATTTGATTGGTTCGCCGTGTTCATGGCGCCATATAGGAAAATTCCTAGATTTCCAAGTCTTTTTTCTCGTCATTTCCAAAAGAAGCAGCGTAGAGTTAAGTTATCTTGTCAATGACACCTATCCCATTTCTGACATGTCATGTCACGTCATATAATAACACAATTTTCATGGTTATAACTTCTGAAAATGGCGTTCTGTATCGATTTTCTATAACCTTTAGGATACCTACTTATATAGTAAGTTCCAACTGTACAACAACAGCTTAGATGGTCATACCACCCTATTTTATCCGTTTTCTTTTCTTTTCTCTCTTTTGCACTTCCTCGTGGCTTCACTTATCAAGTGGGAATAGTTCAGCTCTTCACATTCATTGATCTAGAATTGACCACTGTTTTGGTTTGTGTACAGCGATGGGAAATATTCGACAATATCATAAATTGTACGTCTACAAATGTCAGTACTATCACCAGAAAGCAGTTGTAAATTATTACTGCTGTTCCTTTCTACACATAAATCCTAGCTAAGATATAATACAAAAATCGCTTTGGACTTATGAAAAGAGAGCGAGAAAGAAACTACTATTTTGCATGACATGTTAACTATTTTTCCAATTGTATTCCTCCTTTCTAGGTGAAGAAATATGTAGAGAAAGGAAAGTTTAGGGCATCGTTTACAGTATTCGTGGTTGTAATGATTAAAGAAATACAGATATGCATTGTCATTGCGCTTAAGTAAGGTATTTTCTCCAGTAATGAGAAATATACTAGAAGAAAAGTTCAGATAATGAAACATGTGTAGTTTGTAGATTGCAAAATGAAGGTAGCTTTCTCTTCTTTCCTTTTCAGTAGTTTACTTCCCAGTTTGGCAGACTCTTCATTTTTGCTGCCGAACCCGTGTCGACACAAGACGGGTGCGGATATGGGATTCGGTCAACCCACATAGGATAGGACAATTTTGGGGGAAAATTGAGAATTTGATTTCTCAAAATAAAGATAAAACAGATTTAAGACATGAAAATGGCATACTTTCAATCTTTTTTTTAGCTTTTCCTCTTGGTCAATGTTTGCTATTTATAGATGTTTCTTTTTCATAGAAAAGAGAAATAATTTCTAAATTAATTATTAGCATGTTGATTTTTTGAGTATTAAAATATGTTTTTTTAATGCGCATCTTGGAGATTGAATTCTACAACATATAAGTTTTCCAGAGAATATATCTCAAACATTAGAATGTCTTTATAGCTCCACTTTTATAATTTTGATTTTTTTTAACTGAATCCTAGCACGAGTATCCAAACCTGGATCTGTACCCCCGTATCTTAAAATTTAGATGTTGCCGAATCCTACCCTCGGATCCGCATCCGTGTTGGGTATCCGCACCCAAGTCTAAGCAATTTGTCGGTCAGTACTGTCAACAGAATGCTTCCTTTCCCATGAACTTCTATGTTTTTCTGTTCTCAGGTCCTTGGAACTATATATTCTTCATGTTCAAATAGATCCAAATTCAATAACTGTTGAACTGTTAAATCACAGCTTCTATATTCCTGCTAATTACTTTTTTTGAAAATGCACAGCACGATAGCTGGAATATGATTTTGTAAGCCCATATACTTGTACTTTATTCCCCTGCCAAAAGTGTGTATAATTTGGTACTCATGATTCAAAGATGTCTTTGTGCAGGATAATGGGTACCCCTAAAGAAGAGGCAACAGATGAAGTTTTCTCCGAGAATTTAGAGCAGAAGCCGGACCCTGACCTTGCAACCAGCAAATTAGAGTTAAAAGCTGATGTTGTTTCTGGTGAGCTGCAGAAGAGGCTGAGTCAATGTGATAAAGGGATTAATGTGTCACAATCCAATCAAGAAGCTATTTCTCTTTCTAGAGTACAAGAGAACCAGTCAGAAAATGTGCAGAAGCAACAGGGTGTTAAGAGTGAGGCTGATGCATCTGGATCTAGTCAACTTTCTAGTTTACGAAAGGACTCAGATGCAAAATCATGTGGATCAGAATCTAGTGTAAAAGACAAAGTGGTTTCCGTGTTATCTGGTAAGGCTTCAGATTCTTCAGATCAAATGCGAAGTTCGAACATGGAGGTTTTTGTATCACAGTCTGATCTACAACGAGTAAGTTATACCATAAAGCGTGAGAAAGCTTTGGATAAGTTGCAACCAAGGCGGAATCCTGACACTAGTGCCCATGGGTTGACGTCTGATCAAGGAACGACTCTCCTCAAGGCACCTGAAAAACCATCAGAAGATGGATATAACTGGCGAAAATATGGTCAGAAGCTTGTGAAAGGAAATGAGTTTACTCGGAGTTATTACAAGTGCACATTCCCTAATTGTCTAGCAAAAAAGCAAGTGGAGAGATCACATGACGGGCATATTACAGATATCCACTATATTGGGAAGCATGAACATCCGGAAACTCTAAGTGTTCCCCAGATGTCCCCCGAGTATGTACTCCCTTTGCAAATGAAACGACCAGACATTCCAATTATCACTGCATTAGAAGGTACCCAAGATTGCTGAGTAAATTATGAGTTTCTTTGACCTACTTTCTTTACTAATTTTGTAAGTGACATTTATCAGCTGAAGGTGAGAAATCTTCTACGCCCCGAGAAACATGTGAACCTAGTAAGCCATCAGAAGCCCCGCTTGCGTTGGACATTGTGTCAGCTTGTGATAGTGTGAAGGTTACGCCTTTGAAGCGACATAAATTGGAAAATGAGGTCGATAAGGGTGATGGTCAAGACTCAAAAAAACAGTATGTTGAAGCCCAAGCTGTGTTTGTCTTTGATGTTTCAGGTCTAGATACTCTTTTAAAATTAATAGTTGTGTAATTGTTTTGCAACAGAAAAAAGGACACAGTAGCTACGGATGATACTCCACCTATTAAGTCCCATAGTGAACCACGGCACATTGTTCAGACCGTGAGCGAAGTAGATATAATCAATGATGGTCAGCGCTGGCGCAAATATGGGCAAAAAATTGTCAAAGGCAATCCAAATCCGAGGTACATATAATTAATTCTTCAAACATATATGCACAAATTTGGTATGCCCATGCCTGAAGATTCCTTTTATCAGCACTTTTGAATATCAGGTGTTATAATTCCTCACTATCTGTTTTTTGATCCTCAGTATATTTTGCTGCAGTGCTGTTACATAGTAGTCTCTTGATACGTATAATGTTGTCTGTGATAGTAAAATTTAGAAACTAGACTATTGGTGGAAAAAAGATCTTTTTTTTTGGTTCACTTCCATTTCTTGCAATTATTGATAATCTGGAAAGATGGATTTAAAATGTTCTGCGCATTTTTACTCGTCTAATTGTAATCCAGCAAATTATGATTTCTGCAGTCAGTTATGTATACCATGTTTTTCCTTACTCCTTTGTTTGGATTGATAAGGTGCAAAGAGAATTCAACAGTTGTCAGGCATGAGTCGAATAGTTTCTGTTCCTGTGAAGTATGAACTATGCTTGTTTTCTATAAGCGTGATTATAGTACATGAGTGATTGCTAAATGGATCATATTTTGCAAACAATTGCTATAGTTGTTAAAATCTTACATTCAGCCTATCTACTTTAAAGAAATGATCTTAGGCCATATCTACTTGTAAAGAAATGGATCTAATCCGATGTTGGACTCTTCAACACTACAGAAGTGTATTGATACAATGACATAATACATAAATATGCCCTTTAACTTGGCTTCTGCTGACATCTATACCCTTCAACTTTGAATATGCACAAGTAGGCACTTAATCTTGTATAAAATTGAACAAGTAGACACACATGCGTCCTATGTGTCATAATACATGTAGGACACAAATTTGCCATGTAGGACGCCACGTAAGTCGAATGTGTCTATTTGTTCACTTTTATACAAGTTTTAGTGCCTACTTATGGACATCCAAAGTTAGAGGGCATAAATGCCAGTTGAGGCCAAGTTAAAGGGCATGTTTATGTGTTATGCCTAATACAATCCATTATCAATAACAACATACCTAGTGAAAGAATTTTTTATATTTTGTAGTCCCCGTGAGGTTTCCACTCTGTGTGTTGCTTTGATTACTTGTTTCTTATTTTTGTAACATGTCTGTCAGCTTTCAACCCTCTCTGAAATGCTTTTTCTTTCTCTAATGCCAACTTCTCCATCTGTAGGAGTTACTACAGATGCTCAGTTGCTGGTTGCCCTGTGAAGAAGCATGTGGAGAGGGCATCCCATGATCCAAAATTAGTCATTACAACATATGAAGGACAGCATGTCCATGATTTCCCAACTTCTAGGGCTATAAGCCAAATTTCAGTGGCACCTGATGCCGGTACAGCAGACATACGTGAAGATTTCAGAATTGAATCAGGTGAAAAGAAACATGTCGTAGAGTCCAAAACTGAATCAGGTGAAACCAAACATATCAGAGAGTCCAAAACTGAAGCAAGTGAAAACAAACATGTCAAAGAGTCCAAAGCCGAATCGGGTGAAAACAAACATGTTGGAGAGTCCAAAACTGAATCAGGTGGAAACAAACATGCCGGAGAGTCCAAACCTGAATTGGGTGGAAACAAACATGTCGGAGAGTCCATACCTGAATCGGGTGAAAACAAACATGTTGGTCTTGACATGGCTGTTCATATTGGTGCAAATTGAGTGTCAACCATCTGATGCAAAACAATCAACTTATCCAGAAGTAGAGTTCTTACTACACCAGTCTTCCAATCTTACAAATTTGTTCAATTATTCTCTTCCTGAAGGGGAGAAAAGAAGGTTACATTTCATAGGTACACTTCTTAACTTATTATTGGCGATGGAGCTGTGTTATCGTATATTCACTGTATAAATTATGTTTCTTAGCAAACGGGAAACGAATGTTAGGTTTTTATCAGAAATAACCAATTATTGACAGTTGATCAAGCTGTTTTAGCTTTCTGTAACTAGTTTGCAGATGCATTTTACATAAGAATTGAGTGATAACAGGGAACACTACATGGAAACCTGAAACTTAGAAAGTATCTTAATAATGAAATATTGTGCTTTCTAACTTGTCACTCCTCCCTGACTGTTCTGAAATTGAGGTATAGTTGATTGATTGATAACTTGTCGGTTGCTACTCCTCGTGGTCCTAAAATAGAATCGATGGTTTTGTAGATCTCTCTATTTTATCGACAAAATTCAGATACTTGAAGCAGGTACTCAGTGGAATAAGTCCAGGTGCGCACAAGTTGACTCAGATATCATTGTAATAAAAGAAAAGTTCATACTTGAAGATGTCTCTTGGCTCCAACTGGTAAGCTATTTAAAAGAATCAAATAGGATTGGTAAAAGGATATTCATCTTACAATAAATCTCCAATTATTCTTATAGTTTAAAAAATATCACACTAGAGTACATATATACACATAGTCCAATAGACAAATTTAACATGATAAATGGCTCATAAATGTCAAAAAAATTATATACTATATCGAAGGGAGTCTTGGCATAATTGGTTAAGCTATCATATAATTAGGAAGCCATGAGCTCCAGCTGTGGGAACACGCTCTTGTAGAAATGTAGGGTAAGTCTGTGTACAATAGATCCTCGTGGTCCGGTCTTATCTTGCAAAAATGCAAGGTAAGTTTATGTTCAATAGATTTATGTTGTCCGATTCTTCGTCGCACCGCGCATAGCAAGAGCTTAATGAACCAAGCTGTTTTTTTTTTTAAAAAAAGATTAAGTTCCAATTGTAAGTAAGTCTGGGTAATCATTTTAAAGGAAATTTATGCAGTGTTTCTGAACAAAGTCAGGATCTGGATTGGATAGGCTGGTCTGACTGTTTGGGCCTTTGGATTGGGTTGTCTGCTATTCTTTCCATTTATTTAAGGAAAAAGATGACATCAAATCAAACATTTTATTTAAGGAAATTGCATTTTTGATAATACCTGATTTTTTGAAATAAAAATATACTTGTTAATTAATTAAAGGTTAAATGAGTTTAGCTAAATATTATATTATAAGAATTAAAATAAAAATTTATCTATAATTGAAGGATCAAGAAGTATAAGTATCCTAATTTCGACAATATGAAGAGGAGCTTTGGAGCAACGATAAAATTATTTTGTGTGACATAATTCACAAATTTGAGCCGTGAAAATAACTACTTATAGTGCTTGCATTAGGGTAGATTGTCTATATCTCGGGTCAAGGGGTGCAATTATTTTCTAAACTGTGCTAATACATAATGTTTTGTGCATCATTTTTTTTTTTTTTTTTACTTTTGGATAATATTTACAAAAATAATATACCTAGTGAAATTCCACCAAGTGGCCGGGTATGAATGTGGTAGAGTGTACGTAAACCTTACTACTACGTTGTGGAGGTAGATAGATTGTTTCCAAAAGACCCTCGGCTCAAGTGCATCAAATCTAAGCAAAAGAAGAAAAAAAACAATGAAGAACGCATAACTATTAATAAGAAAACAGTAAAATATCTTTTAAGAAAGAAACAGTATAACAATAATGTAATAGTGCGATAATCGAAACACAATAAACAACATATGGCAAGAACTACAAGAGTTCGACTAGTGCTACGACATGCACTAACATGCCTAAACCTACACACGTAAGACTACACTCCGCCCCTACTAACCTTCTACCTTAATCCGCGATCTCCACTCCTTCCTATCTAGAGTCATGTCCCCACGGTAATATGAAACTATGCCATGTCCTGTCTAATTACCTCTCCCCAATATTTTTTTGGCCTACCTCTACCCTTCCATTTACCCCTACAACCAGTCTCTCGCACCTCCTCACTGAGATGTTAATGCACCTCCTTTAAACATGCCCAAACCATCTCAGTCTTGCTTTTCTTATCTTGTCCGCTACAGGGGTCATTCCTATCTTCTCTCAGATAACCTCATTCCTAATCTTGTCGTTTCTAGTATGCCCACACATCTATTTCAACATCTTCATCTCCACAACATGCATTTTCTGAATATGTGCACAAGTTCTTGACTGGCCAGTACTCTACACCATATAATAAAAATGATCTAATCACCACTCTATAAAACTTACCTTAAACTTATATGGTACTTGAACAATATTACTTTAACTTATTTAACTAGTGGACAACTTTCTTCAATTATATTAGAGAAATAATTTAGATAAGACGTATGAAAAGATTTGATGCTCTTGTCTTTTATTTTTTAACATGATCTCATTTTACTTATATAGAAAATTATTTGTTGGGATAATGCAACACTGGTCTAAGTTCATAGTACGTATCTTTGTGATCCTTTCAGTATGGGATACTTGTCTAGACAACTTTCTTGCCAAAAATAATTAATTGGTGTGTTAGAGATTCAAAATTTCCGTATCCTATGTTATTCGGGTTAGAACGTAAATTAGTAAAAATTTTTCATTTAGCGTGTAACATTCGAATTGCTTCACCGCTCTGCAGGGCCCATTTGGGACTTGGGAGTGACGCTCCCAATAAGATTTTCTCCATATTTAAGGCTCGAACCCGAGACCTCTAGTTAAGGGTGAAACACTTTCACCAGTGCAACACAACCCATGTTGGTTATCTAATCACTTTTACTTATCCACAATAACCTTTTTTACTCCTTGAAAAAATAATAACTATAATATGTTATGCTATATTTTATCATAATATCCATAATTATCAACAGTTTTAAAAATCTTAGAAAATAAACAATTAATATTAAATATAAAACACTACATTTTTTTTTAATATGCTAAAATTAAAAAAAAACATACTTCAACCGAGGATCTTTCAGAAATAATTTCTATACCTCCACGAAATAATAATAAAATCTCCGTACACTCTACTTTTCTCAAACCATACTTTGTGATATTTCACTAAATATATTGTTATTACTATTTATTTTTTATTATAATGAATAAATAAAAGTGAACGAGACGTTTTTTTAAATCGAAAGGAATACACGTGCTACATCCTCAGAGAGAAATCGCGTGGAAGTAAAAGGGAGCGACACAAACATATAATTCCGCAAATGGGGCCCACTTAGTTACAAAAAAGAGAAACAATATATTATTTACGATGAAAACTTTATAGTAAAAAAAAAAAGCAATAAAAGAAAAGAAAAGAAAAGAAAATTTAGCTGAATTTTTTCCTTTTTTCCTCTCTCTTAGCTCCACCAAAAAAAATATGTAGAAAATTCAAAACCCTAAATCAATACAATTTGATTATTATTACAAAGGTATGTAATTGATTTGTTTTTGTTGTTTATTGTTTTGTATGAAATTATAATCTCATTTGTTTTTGTTTATGTGTTTAGGTAAACTCAATTTTAGTTGTATTTTGATAGTGAGAGATGATAATAAGCAAAGAAAAACCACCAGAACCGCTTGATTTCTTCATTTGGACAGTTGAGGTATTTTTTTTTATAATTTTTGGTTGAGTTTTTGATTATTTGATTACTTTTGTAGATCTTGTGAGTTTACTGTTATTTGATTACTTTTGGAGGCTGAGGATTTAGGTTTATGTTGTTCGGATTCTTCAAAAATGTTCGCGACTCACTAATTTTAGAGAATTTGATAAGGGTGAAGCATTGAAAGTGAAGAGTCAATTAAGGTAGAAGAAGGTTAGTACGTAGTCTGAGTGTTGTCTCCGTGCATTTTTAGTTGAATGAATACTAATCTCATAGGTTTTTTGTCTTTTGATTTCTATTAACACTGTGGAACTCAGTTGATTTTTTCCCTCGGTCAGATTGTTGTAGATTTGGGTAGGGGGCTTATGATAAAAAAATGATTTTAATTGGGGATGAAACTGCCATCTATTACTTTGCTTCTTAACTAGGGAAGGCCATCCGTGCACTTCCATTGTTAAGCTACATAAATAGGAATTACGCAATGATGACCGGAGCTCAAAGGTTGCTAGATGGTAGGTTCACAAGATCATTACCCGGTTGTGGGCAATGAAGTGTGAAAAAATGAAAGTTGGTTTTTTGGAATATGATGAATTTTCAATGAAGTTTCTAGAATGGCCTAGTGTAATATCTTGGATACGTATCTTGAAGAAATATCTAGATCTTCTAGAGTATGTCTAGAAGATAAGTTAATTAGATTTTCCTTCTAGATATATCTAGAACAATATCTAGAACCATCCCTAGATAAGTATAAATAAGGGTTGTGCATTTATAACCAAGCTAACGCAAGAAAGCTTTCTAGTATAACCAAGTTCTCATATCTAAAATCTCCCTTCTCTTTCAAAGCTTCCTCTTCTTTAGTTGAATTATCCAACCTTAGTTATCGATCTTGGGTCTCTCCAATTTATTCTCTCTCCTACTCCTTACCTGATATCAGAGTCATAGTCATAAGTTGGCTTTTGAAAATTTTGTTTCAAGATTGGGCCAGTGGTTGTAGATTCTACTCATATTTCATGTAATCATGTTGATAGATTGAGATAGAATTATTAAACCCGTCCAACTGTAAGATATGGGAGACATGTATGGAATCCTACTTTGTTAGCTAGGATTTGTAAGAAGTTGTTAATGTGTAACACAAGTCCTCCTAATGAATCGAGAATAGAAACACAATCAAAAAGTGGAAGGATACTGAAGTTGAGGCGAAGTTCATCCTCAAGAGGTCTATTTTCGATAAATTATTTGATCATATAATAAGGTGTAGATCATCTCATAAAATATGAAGGACCCTCAATTGGTTGTTCAACAAGAATGAAGCTCGACCATATATATTGGAGAATATATTGGCTAGCACTACATCGTGTAATTTTTGAAGATTAAAAATTTATGTTCCAAAATCTCTCTGTTGTATTTAAACGAGGCTATCATTGAAGCACGAATAAGAACTATTATTTTTGTGGTTTAGCAAAGAATATATATCCTTCGTTACATCAATTTAAGGATGGTTTAACAAACATCTTTGGAAGAAATTTAAGTATTTGCCATCATTAGAGGAGCTACTAGCCAGGTAAAGGGCTGGTGTATCTATCAAAGAAGGGGAAAGAAATGCTCTTGTAGTCTATAAGAGGAATTGAAAAGGAAAGTACAAACAAAGTTGCTCTAGAGAGGTGACACATTCTCAATTCCAAGATGGTTCAAGCTCGCCAGGAAAGAGTTTTGCTTTCCTTTACATGCAGACAATAACAGACAATAATAAATTAGAGACTTTCTACTTGCCCAAGTTCGATAATTAAGGTTGGAGGACTCAACTAAAGAGGCCACATTGAAAGAGAAAGATGATTTTAGATAGAAAATCATGGTTATGCTAGAAAGCTTTTTGGAAATTGACATAGTTACAAAAGCACAAGACCACTCCTACTTATACTTGTCTAGGGATGGTTCTAGATATTGTCTAGATATATCTACAAGAAGGATCTACTTAACTTTATCTTCTTGCATGATTCTAGAAGATGTAGGTATTTCTTCAAGATATTATACTAGGTCATTGTAGAAACTTTATTAAAAAATCCATGATATTCCAAAAGATCAACTTTAATTTTTTCACTCCTCCTTAAAGTGATTTTTTGGAAATTACTCTAAGCTTGACGATGAAGAACCCAAACAAAGCTTTAGGAAGTAACTTGGTGAACAAATCATCAATATTTTCCTGACATCGCACTTCTAAAGTGTTTATAGTTCCATCAAGAATTTTTGTCGGATGAAATGATGTTCCACCTCAATGAGCTTAGTTCTTGCATGGAATATGGGATTATTTGCAAGCTTGATGACACTTTAACTGTCTCCAAAAACTTCCTTTGGCTTTGATATAGATAAATGCTAGTCTCCGGGAACTCTTTGGAGCCATACACATTCTTGATTCTTGAGTAGTAACAGTTGATGTTTTATATTCCACCTCCGTAATTGATAAATAAGTCAAGTCTTGCTTTTTGTTGCACCAAGAAATACCTGTTCCGCCAAGAGTAAAATATAGTTCGATATAGATCTTTGATCATCCAAATCGCCACCAAAATCAGCATCAGTGTAACCCGTTAATATCAAATCATTCTTCTTTGGGAAAAAATAAGCCTATATCTGATGTTGAGTTGCTATATTTCAGAATCCTCTTCGCAGCTTCCAGGTGAGGCTTTTTTAGTGATTGCATGAATCTGCTGACATATCCTAACAGAGAAGGTAATATCTAGTCTTGTAATAGTCAAATGTAGAGGACTTCCAACAAGTGCTTGAAAAAGTTTGGGATCTGCAGAAGTGAGTCTCCGTCACTCCTTAACCATGTGTTTGTCTCAATAGTAGCACATTTTTTACTTTGCTTTAGCCCAGACTTGTTGAGAAGTTTGTTGGCATATCCTTCTTGAGTGAAAAAAATGCCTTCACTTGTGCAACTTGACAAAAGTGCAAGTTCCATCCATTGGAATTCGTTCTCTACAAAAAAGGAAATATTTTACAAACACTGCTATTTCATTGGGAATTCTTAGCATCTCCGAGGTGTGGGAAGTTTGAGTTAGTTTCACTTTAAGGCATCTTTACCACAGCCTTTTACCTGACTTTTAGTAAATGGCCTGTTTCATCTTTATGTTGTTGTTGTTGTTGTGGTGAATTTTGTATCCTACATGCTACTTCAATGTTTGTGTCACAACTTTTGGTAACAAATCCATCTGACAGTTGCACCAGAATAAGACTAAGAAACTTAGTATTGATCAATTGGTTCTAATAGAGGGAGGAAGAGACAAGAAATTGTGGTTATGATGGAGAAATTGAAAAAGAACACTTGCACAGAATTTGACATTAGAGGGCCATATTGGAGAGACGAAGTGATGAGTTTTCTCCCTGAAGACTAACTAAATCATAAAGTGAGTTCTTTTTCTCCTTTCTTCTTTTTTCCCCTCTAGTTTTGGGGTGGGTGGTGGGGTTAAGTGTTGTTCATGCACAAGCTTAGCACTCCGTTTTGCCTCCCTTTCCACCTTCCTCGGAGTCAAACTCTCTGTCAGCAGCTCCTTGGTCTGAAACTCATGATCTATTGTTGGGCCCTTCAAACAATCATATCTTCGCCTCTGGTCTTGAAAGTAATCTCATCTGGAAAGAGGAAGAGGTTCTAGAGAGGGAATATCAACCGTTTATCTGTAGAAAAAGTTTTTTTTTTTTTCGCAATCTTCTTTTATTTCATTTTGTTTAGCAAAGAACTGCTTGACTAACTTTCTTGACTTTGCAAAAAGGTGTCATACTTGATAATTTTTTCATTCTAAAATAGAAGTAAAAAATTGATTGTTTATTTTGTTGACTCCGCTTATAAGAGCATTTAAATCCTTTTAGATCACTCTTGTCTCTTTTTTTGTTTTGAAACTGGTACTTTTAAGATGACTTTGTGTCTATTCTGGACAACTATATAGCTGGTTTAATATGCAGTTACTATCTTTGGTAGTGCTTGGTCATCCATGATCTAAACGTGTCGATTTTTGAGGATTAGGCATCATGCAGGGTTAGATGGAAACAATAAGTTGAAAGGTGTAAGGTTGAAAACATACAATTACTGTTTATATGTAATTTTGAATCTTGTAAATTGCCATCAGCAAGTAATCACATCTGAAGTATACATATATGCCTTTCTGTCCTACTACTACGTAGGATAACAATTTATCTATATTGTGTATAGACTGATGAGTTGGAAGTGATATGGATGACATTTTAGTTAGATAGTTTGCCAATTTAGTAGCGGAGTCAAATCCATAGACATATGCCAAGGTTAATGTAAAATCCATGATGCGGGGCAAGGTCCGAGTTGAGGAACAAAGCGACTGGTTTATGGGAGTATCTGTTCCTTGTGTTCTTCAAAACCTTAAAAGAAATAGTGAATGGATAATACTTGAATAATTTGAGCTCATGTAATTAAGAGGTGAAAAAATTTATTTAGTAGGTTTAGATACCTTGCTTGCGAAGAGGTCCCTCCTTCTGTCAAGTTTTGTAAGGTAAGTTGGCATACTGATTCACCATTACAAAGAGCTTGATATATATTTTTTTTTATTCTTTGGCATAATAAAATACGTCCACGAGGGAATGCAACAATGGCTGACATTCTGTTACTGCTCTTGTTTTGCCAGGATGTAGGTTTATGGTTAGAAGAAATAAAGCTTGGTAGCTATCGTCAAATTTTCAAAGAAAATGGTGTTAATGGAGAGTATTTGGAGGGGATGTCCATGTTCACGACTGAACAAATTCTCCGGTTTATAAGAAGGTGCCACATGAAATGGGGAGACTTCATTACGTTGTGCAAGGAGCTGAGGCGGATAAAAGGTTCCTATAATCTCTCTCTTGGCTCACGGATGAAACCATATCTCTTAGTTTGACAACTTTCTTTGTCCATCTTTCCAGCAATATGATTACGTTTTGTTATGTTGGTTTTAATCAGCTTTGATTGGTGACTCACTCGTGTTTTCTTTGCCATGTGAAAAAACCCTTTTGCAAAACTTGAAGTTAGGACTTATTCACTTGCCAATAGGGTGTGATGGTTCCATCGCCCTGCCTCTACCTAGTTAGTTATATGTGTTCTGTTTTGAATTCCTCGGATTTTGCAGACATATTTTGTGATCTGGTCTTGATCGTTACGTCAAGCACTGTTGACATTCTCTAAAACTCTCTACCGTAGTAAATCTTAACAGATTTATATATTGTTGCTAGTGAGATACTTCAATTTTTGAGATAATAGGTAAAGTTGCTGCCATGTGACCAGTAGGTCACGGGTTCGACATGTGGAAACAACCTTGCAGAAATGCTGGGTAAGGCTGTGTACAGTAGATTGTTGTGGTCTGGCCCTTCCCCGGACCCCAAGAATAGCAGGAGCTTAGTGCACCGGGTAGCCATCATAACGGAAAGCTATTGAAATACTTCAGTGAATCTGCTGTTGCTATTTAGGAATGAAGTTACTGCTATTCTTTTACTATTTGCTAATGTCCTATAGTTCCTTTCATCTATATTGACTCAATTCACGTCTTCAGTGGCTTGCTTGAAGGGAGAACAAAGAGTCCGGCGACCATGGTGGGCCCCGTCTTGTATCTCCATAGTGTTTATGAAGACAGCCAAGCGTAACAGGCAGTGTAGAGTGGTTTCGCTGAAGCTGGAACCTTAGACACTAATTACGCCAATACGCCATCTGTGCGCATCATTAGTTATAATATCAAATCGCTCCCCGTTGGTTATTTCCCTTGTAATTTCCCCCCCTTTTCTGCCCAAGCCTTTATGTATACGTAACGTTGTAGTCTTTACATTTTTAGTTTGTGATGTTTATAGTATCAAATCAAGAAAATAGATGACTTTTATGTAAATTTCAATGTGTAATGTGTGAATAGTTTCTAAACTTGAATTGTAAGTTTAGCACTAAACAATGACCTGCCTGCCAGATTGAATGTATGTGAACTGCTGCTATTAAATGTTTGTTCCTTTCAATGCTAGAAATTACATGTTTTTTTCCCCATAAATCAATGAGAAACTTGGCAAGTCTCTACTGACCTGAGCATTTGCGTTGCTAGTTTCGACTTGATTCTTAAGGTCTGTCGAAATAGAAATGAACGATTCTTTGATTGCAACTGTCCTGTTTCCATATCTGGTTGAATTTGTACTCGGGTTTTAGTGCCATATAATTTTGTAATAATATAAGTTCGAAATTATTTTGGGGGTAATAGAACTTCCGCATAGTTAAGGTGTCTTTTTGAATATTTGGGATAACTTCAGGTGTCACTTTTATGTCTTTTCTCTTCTGAAATTCCATATGAGGACTTCCGTAATGAGTTGGGAAGCATTACATATAGTCCCGCGGTTTATTTCATGCATATTTTCGCATTTACGAGCCAATTTTTACGAATTATCCAAATTTCGTCATTTTTCGTGTGTATTAGCCCATGAATCTGTTGCCTTTATGACACCCGGAATTTTTTTGGGGCACTTAAATTTTTTTTCGTGAGCTAGGGAAGCATTACGTATAGTCCTGAAAAAACTATATGAGGATCTAAAAAATTTTTCTGAAAAAAAACTTAGAGGTGTTCAATCATAATCCTGCACACAATATCGCACCACAAGTCCACGACACAACATGTGGATCCTGGACGGGTATTGTGCAGCATTGCACCCAACCACCATGCATCGTGCACCACAACACATTGAGTCGGCAACATACGAATGCCTAACCTATGCAAAAATCAAAAGGGAGTGAGCATAAGGCCACACTTCATGCATAGCAATGTTTTCTTGGGCCAGCCAGATCTATTTTCATTGCCTCTGCCTAGTTTTTAACCCACATTGTTCAGGTAAAAAAATAGTAGAAGCTAAATCAACAAGCCAATTGTCATGTGACTATTTGTCCGCTAATACTATGTACCTCGTTTGCTACAATTGATTATTCAATATTAAATTGACATTCATATCCGCATTATCAAGGTATTTCGAACTCAAAATCCATTTTGTTTCATTAGGTTTTTACTAAAAAGGAATAAAAATCCTTAGCTAAATTGGGGGAAATTCAAAATTGGATGGTTTAAAAGGCGTTTATAAGAAAATCGGCTTAGTCAAATCGCCATTCGACAGTTTGGTCGCATAGATCGTAAAAAACTACCCAAATTCATTTTTTTTTTGCTTAAAACGGACATCGGAGGCCAAAGGTATGAGCATTTGAAGTTTCACCATTTTACAACTACTTTTTCTAGTTCCACTCCTTAATTT
>JAJOOD010003745.1:0-117913 GCA_029582525.1 Solanum tacnaense
TGTAGGTGACTTTTGTGTAGAGACCTCATGAGGTCGCCAAATAGAGACCTCACGAGGCCGCCAATAAATTTTCCGAATTTATAAAAAAAGAGACCTCATTATGTCGCAATTTTATAATTTACTTTTGTTTTATTTTTAATAAACATGGCCTCATGAGGTCACTATTATACTATTTATTTTTATTTTATATTTAAGAAAAGAGACCTCGTGAGGTCCATTCTCTTTATAGAATTTTTTTTAATTTCTAAATGGAGACCTTATGAGGTTGATTTAATAAAAACATAAAAAAAAAAGCGACCTCCTGAGGTCTCTTTTATGAAAGATATAAAAACAAATTCAAAAAGCGCCCTCACGAGGCCGCTATGTGACCTTCACGAAAAAATGTGATTTTATTCGTATCGATATTCTAAGGTGACTGGTGAGATTCGAGAAATTTTTGAGGTGTTTTTATGTCTTTTTCTTGATTTTTATATTTTTTGAACGTTTACGAATTAAAAATTTTGTTATTTTATGGGCAGTCACGGAAAAATGTGGAATTTTAATATTTTATTCGTTTCGATATTCTAAGGTGACTTGTGCGATTCTGGAATTTTATGAGGTGTTTTTCTATCTTTTTCTTGATTTATATATTTTTCAAACGTTTACGAATAAAAATTTTTGATATTTTTAAGGAAATCACGAAAAAATGATAAATTTTGAAATTTTATTCGTATCCATATTCTAGGGTGACTAGGGAGAGTCGGGAATTTTTTGAGGTGTTTTAATATATTTTTCTTGATTTTTATATTTTTTGGACGTTTACGAATTAAAATATGTGATACTTTTCGGGCAGTCACGAAAAAATGTAAAATTTTGATATTTTATATGTATTGATATTCTAAGGTGAGTTGTGTGATTCGAGAATTTTTTGAGGTGTTTTTATGTCTTTTTCTTGATTTTTATATTTTTCGGACGTTTACAAATTAAATTTTTTGATATTTTTCAAGCAGTCACGAAAAAATCATAAGTTTTGAAATTTTATTTGTATCCATATTCTAAAGTGACTAGGGCGAGTCGAGAATTTTTTTATGTGTTTTAATATCTTTTTATTGATTTTTGAATTTTTCGAACATTTACGAATTAAAAATTTTGATACTTTTCGGGCAGTCACGAAAAAATGTAAAATTTTGATATTTTATCTGTATCGATATTCTAAGGTGACTTGTGCGATTCGAGAATTTTTTGAGGTGTTTTTATGTCTTTTTCTTGATTTTTATATTTTTCAGACGTTTACGAATTAAAATTTTTGATATTTTTTGGGCAGTCACGAAAAAATGTGAAATTTTGATATTGTATTCGTATCCATATTCTAAGGTGACTGGTGCGATTCAGAATTTTTTTTAGGAGTTTTAATGTCTTTTTCTTGATTTTTATATTTTTCGGACGTTTTCGTAGTCACGAAAAAATGTGATTTTATTCGTATCGATATTCTGAGGTGGCTGGTGAGATTCTGGAATTTTTTGAGATCTTTTTATGTCTTTTTGTTGATCTTTATATTTTTTGAACATTTACGACTTAAAATTTTTGATATTTTTCGCGCAGTCACAAAAAAGGTGAAATTTTGATATTTTATTTGTATCAATATTATAAGGTGACAAGTGAGATTCAGGAATTTTTTGAGGTATTTTTATGTCTTTTTCTTGATTTTTATATTTTTCGGACATTTACAAATTAAAAATTTTGATATATTTGGGCAGTCACGAAAAAATGTGAAATTTTGATATTTTATTCGTATCGATATTCTAAGGGGACATATGCAATTTGGATAATTTTTGAGGTGTTTTTATGTCATTGTCTTGATTTTTATGTGTTTTGGACGTTTAAGAATTAATTTTTATATATTTTTCGGACAGTCACGAAAAAGTGTGATTTTATTCGTATCGATATTCTAAGGTGGCTGTTGCAATTCGGGAATTTTTAAGGTGTTTTTTTATCTTTTTCTTGATTTTAAAACTTTTCGGACGTTTACGAATTAAAATTTTGATATATTTCATACAATCACGAAAAAATATGGAATTTTGATATTTTATTCGTATTGATATTCTTAGATGACAGATGCGATTCGAGAATTTTTTGAGGTGTTTTTATGTCGTTTTCTTGATTTTTATATTTTTTGAACGTTTACAAATTAAATTTTTTGATATTTTTCGGGCTGTCATGAAAAAATTTGAATTTTTGATATTTTTTTCGTATGGATATTCTAAAGTGACTGGTGCGTTTCGTGAATTTTTTGAGGTGTTTTTATGTCTTTTTCGTGATTTTAATATTTTTCGGACGTTTACGAATTAAAATTTTTAGTATTTTTTAGGCAGTCACAAAAAAATGTGAAATTTTGATATTTTATTCGTTTCGATATTCTAAGTTGACTGGTGCGATTCGAGAATTTTTTGAAGTGTTTTTATGTGTTTTTCTTAATTTTTGTATTTTTTCAGACATTTACGAATTCAAATTTATGATATTTTTTGTGCAGTCACGAAAAAATGTGAATTTTTGAGGTGTATTATGTCTTTTTCTTGATTTTTATATATTTCGAACGTTCACGAATTAAAAATTTTAATATTTTCGAGCAATCACGAAAGAATGTAAAATTTTTTATATTTTATTTGTATCGATATTCTAAGGTGACAGGTGCGATTCAGGAATTTTTTTGAAGCATTTTTATGTCTTTGTCTTTATTTTTATATTTTTCGGACGTTTCCGAATTAAAATTTTTGATATTTTTCGGGCAGTCATGAAAAAAATTGAAATTTGGATATCTTATTCGTATAGATATTATAAAATGACTGGTGCGAATCGAGAATTTTATGAGTTGTTTTTATGTCTTTTTCTTATTTTTGATATTTTTCGGGGAGTCCCGAAAAAATTTCAATTTTTGATATCCTATTTGTATCGATATTCTAAGGTTATTGGTGCAATTTGTGAATTTTTTGAGGTGTTTTTATGACTTTTTCTTTTTTTGATATATTTTTTGGACGTTTATGAATTAGAATATTTGATATTTTTCGGGCAGTCACCCAAAAATTTGAAATTTTGATATTTTATTCTTATCGATATTCTAAGGTGACTAATGTGATTTAGGAATTTTTAAGGTGTTTTTATGTCCTTTTCTTGATTTTTGTATTTTTCGGACGTTTACGAATCAAAAAATTTTGATAATTTTCAAGCAGTCATGAAAAAATGTAAAATTTTGATATGTTACTCGATCAATATTCTTAGGTGGCAGTTGCGATTTGGGAATATTTTGAGTAATTTTTATGTCGTCTTCTTGATTTTTATATTTTTCGAGCAGTCACGAAAAAATGTGAATTTTTTGTATTTTATTTGTATCGATATTCTATGTTGAGTGCTACAATTCGAGAATTCTTTGAGTTATTTTTATGTCTTTTACTTGATTTTTATTTTTTTCGGACGTTTACAGATTAAATTTTTGAAATTTTTCGAGCAGTCACGAAAAAATGTGAAATTTTGATACTTTATTTGTATCGATATTCTAGTGTGACTGGTGTGATTCGGGAATTTTTTGAAGTGTTTTTATGGCTTTTTCTTGATTTTTATATTTTTCGGAAGTTTATGAATTAAAAAATTTTGATAATTTTCGAATAGTCTTGAAAAAATGTGAAATTTTGATATTATATTCGTATCGATATTCTAAGGTGACTGGAGCGATTCGGGAATTTTTTTGAGGTGTTTTTATTTTATTTTTTCTTGATTTTTATATTTTTGGGACGTTAACGAATTAAATTTTTTCATATTTTTCGAACAGTCACGATAAAATGTGAATGTTTTTTGATATTTTATTCGTTTCAATATTTTAAGGTGACTAGTGCGATTCAGGAATTTTTTGAGGTGTTTTTATGTCTTTTTCTTGATTTTTATATTTTTCTAGCAATCACGAAAAAAATGTGAAAATTTAATATTTTATTCGTAACGATATTCTAAGGTGACTAGTGCGATTCGAATTTTTGTAGGTATTTTATGTCTTTTCTTGATTTTTAATTTTTTCGAACGTTTACGAATTAAACTTTTTTATATTTTTTGGGCATTCACAAAAAAAAGAGAAATTTTGATATTTCATTTGTAATTACATTCTACGGTGACTGGTGCAATTCAGGAATTTCTTTAGGTGTTTTTAAGTCTCTTTCTTGATTTTTATATTTTTCAGACGTTTACGAATTAAAATTTCTGATATTTTTTGAGGAGTCACGAAAAAATGTGAAATGTTTATATTCTATTTGTATCGATATTCTAAGGTGACTGGTGCGATTTGGGAAATTTTTTATGTGTTTTTATATACTTGTATGTCTTTTTATATTTTTCGGACGTTTACGAATTAATAATTTTAATATATTTCGGGCTGTCACGAAAAAATGTGATTTTGTTTGTATTAATATTCTAAGGTGGCTGGTGAGATTCTGAAATTTTTTGAGGTCTTTTTTTATCTTTTTGTTGATCTTTATATTTTTTGAACGTTTACGAATTAATTTTTTTTTTATTTTTCGCGCAATCACAAAAAAAGGTGAAATTTTGATATTTTATTTGTATCGATATTCTAAGGTGACTGGTGTAATTCGTGAATTTTTTGTGGTGTATTTATGTCATTTTCTTGATTTTTATATATTTCGAACGTTTACGAATTAAATTTTTTGATATTTTTCGGGAAGTCAAGAAAAAATTTGAATTTTTGATATGTCATTCGTTTCTATATTCTAAGTTGACTGGTGCGATTCGAGAATTTTTTGAAGTGTTTTTATGTGTTTTTCTTAATATTTATATTTTTCAGACATTTACGAATTCAAATTTATGATATTTTTTGGGAAGTCACGAAAAAAAGAGAATTTTTGATATTTTATTCGTATCGATATTCTAAGGTGACTGGTATAATTCGTAAATTTTTTGAGGTGTATTTATGTCTTTTTATTGATTTTTATATATTTCGAACATTTACGAATTAAAAATTTTAATATTTTCGGGCAATCACGAAAGAAAGTGAATTTTTATATTTTATTTGTATCGATATTCTAAGGTGACAGGTGTGATTCAGGAATTTTTTTGAAGTATTTTTATGCCTTTGTCTTTATTTTTATATTTTTCGGACGTTTACGAATTAAAATTTTTGATATTTTTCGGGCAGTCATGAAAAAAAGTGAAATTTTGATATCTTGTTCGTATAGATATTATAAAATGACTGGTGCGATTCGAGATATTTATGAGTTTTTTTTATGTCTTTTCCTTGTTTTTATATTTTTCGGACGTTTACGAATTAAAATTTTTGATATTTTTCGGGAAGTCCCTAAAAAATTTCAATTTTTGATATCCTATTTGTATCGATATTCTAAGGTTATTGGTGCAATTTGTGTATTTTTTGAGGTGTTTTTATGACTTTTTCTTTATTTTTTATATTTTTTGGACGTTTATGAATTAGAATATTTGATATTTTTCGGGCAGTCACCAAAAATTTTGAAATTTTGATATTTTATTCTAATCGATATTCTAAGGTGACTAATGTTATTTAGGAATTTTTAAGGTGTTTTTATGTCCTTTTCTTGATTTTTATATTTTTCGAACGTTTACGAATCAAAAAAATTTGATAATTTTCAGGCAGTCATGAAAAAATGTAAAATTTTGATATGTTACTCGATCAATATTCTAAGGTGGCAGGTGCGATTTGGGAATATTTTGAGAAATTTTATGTCTTCTTCTTCATTTTTATATTTTTCGGTCGTTTACGAATTAATTTTTTTTTATATTTTTCGAGCAGTCACGATATAATGTGAAAATTTTGTATTTTATTTGTATCGATATTCTATGTTGACTGCTGCAATTCGAGAATTCTTTGAGTTATTTTTATGTCTTTTACTTGATTTTTATATTTTTCGGACGTTTACAGATAAATTTTTGACATTTTTCGAGCAGTCACAAAAAAATGTGAAATTTTGATATTTTATTTGTATCGATATTTTAGTGTGACTCGTGCGATTCGGGAATTTTTGGAGGTGTTTTTAAGTCTTTTTCTTGATTTTTATATTTTTCAAACCTTTACGAATTAAAATTTCTGATATTTTTTGAGGAGTCACGAAAAAATATGAAATGTTTATATTTTATTCGTATCGATATTCTAAGGTGACTGGTGCGATTTGGGAATTGTTTTATGTGTTTTTATATGCTTGTATGTCTTTTAATATTTTTCGGACGTTTACGAATTAATTTTTTTATATATGCCGGGCTGTCACGAAAAAATGTGATTTTATTCGTATCGATATTCTAAGGTGGCTGGTGAGATTCTGGAATTTTTTGAGGTCTTTTTATGTCTTTTTGTTGATCTTTATATTTTTTGAACGTTTACGACTTAAATATTTTGATATTTTTCGCGCTGTCACAAAAAAAGGTGAAATTTTGATATTTTATTTGTATCAATATTATAAGGTGACTAGTGAGATTCGGGAATTTTTTGAGGTATTTTTATGTCTTTTTCTTGATTTTTATATTTTTCGAATGTTTACGAATTAAAATTTTTATATTTTTCGGACGTTTACGAATTAAAATTTGAAATTTTGATAAGCTATTCGTAGAGATATTCTAAAGTGACAGGTGCGATTCGGGAAATTTTTGAGGTATTTTTATATCTTTTTCTTGATTAGTATATTTTTCAGACGTTTATGAATTAACATATTTGATATTTTTCCGACACTCGCGAAAAATATTAAATTTTGATATTTCATTCATATCGATATTCTAAGGTGACTGGTGTGATTCGACAATTTTTTGAGATGTTTTTGTGTCTTTTTATTGATTTTATATTTTTCAAACAGTCACGAAAAATGTGAAATTTTGATATTTTATTCTTAACGATATTCTAAGGTGATTGGTGTGATTTAGTAATTTTATGAGATGTTTTACGTGTTTTTCTTGATTTTTATATTTTTCGGATGTTTATGAATTAAAAGTTTTGATATTTTGTGGGAAGTCACGAAAAAATATGCAATTTTGATATTCTATTCGTATTAATATTTTAAGGTGACTGATGCGTTTCGTGAATATTTGAGGTGTTTCTATATCGTTTTCTTGATTTTTATATTTTCGGACTTTTACTATCTAAAATTTTTGATATTTTTCGGGCAATCAGGAAAAAATGTGAAATTTTGATATTTGATTCGTATCGATATTCTAAGGTGATGCGATTCAGGAATTTTTTGAGTTGTTTTTATGTCTTTTTCGTTATTTTTATATTTTTCGGACGTTTACGAATTAAAAATTTTGATATATTTCGGGCTGTCACAAAAAAATATGAAATTTTAATATTTTATTCATATCGATATTCCAAGGTGACTGGTGCAATTCAGTAATTTTTTTAGGTGTTCTTATGTTTTTTTCTTGATTTTTATATTTTTTGGACGTCTACGAGTTAAAATTATTTCTATTTTTCGGGGAGTCACAACTAAATGTGAAATTTTTATATTTTATTCGGATCAATAATCTAGGATAAATGGTGATATTCTGGAATTTTTTGAGGTCTTTTTATGTCTTTTTGTTGATCTTTATATTTTTTGAACGTTTACGACTTAAAATTTTTGATATTTTTCGCGCATTCACAAAAAAAGGTGAAATTTTTATATTTTATTCGTATCAATATTCTAAGGTAACTGGTGCAATTCCAGAATTTTTTAAGGTGTTTTTTATGTTTTTCCCTTTATTTTTATATTTTTCGAACGTTTAAGAATAAAATTTTTTTATATGTTTTGGGCAGTCACAAGAAATAATGTAATTTTGATATTTCATTCGTATCGATATTCTAAGGTGACTGGTGTGATTCGGGAATTTTTAAGGTGTTTTTATGTCTTTTTCTTGATTTTATATTTTTCAGATAGTCACAAAAAAATGTGAAATTTTGATAAATTATTCGTAAAGATATTCTAAAGTGACAGGTGCGATTCGGGAATTTTTTGAGGTATTTTAAAATCTTTTTCTTGATTATTATATTTTTCGGACGTTTACAAATTAATATATTTGATATTTTTCGGACATTCGCGAAAAATATGAATTTTTGACATTTTATTCGTATCGATATTCTAAGGTGACTGGTGTAAATCGGTAATTTTTTGAGATGTTTTTGGGACTTTTTATTGATTTTCTATTTTTCAGACAGTCACGAAAAATGTGAAATTTTGATATTTTATTCATAACGATATTCTAAGGTGATTGGTGTGATTTAGTAATTTTATGATATGTTTTACGTCTTTTTGTTGATTCTTATATTTTTCAGACGTTTATGATTTCAAAGTTTTGATATTTTTCAGAAAGTCACGAAATAATGTGCAATTTTGATATTCTATTCATATTGATATTCTAATATGATAGATGCGATTCGGAAATTTTTGAAGTGTTTCTATGTCTTTTTCTTGACTTTTATATTTTCGGACGTTTTCAATCTAAAATTTTTGATATTTTTCGGGCTGTCACGAAAAAATGTGAAATGTTGATTTCTCATTCGTATCGATATTCTAAGGTGACTGGTGCGATTAGGAAATTTTTTGAGGTGTTTTTATGTCTTTTACTTGATTTTTATATTTTTTGAACGTTTACGAATTAAAATTTTTGATATATCTCGTGCTGTCACGAAAAATGTAAAATTTTGATATTTTATTCGTATCGATATTCTAAGGTGACTAGTGCAATTCAGCAATTAATTGAGGTGTTTTTATGTCTTTTTCTTGATTTTTAAAATTTTCAAACGTTTACGAATTAAATTTTTTGATATATTTTGTGTTGTCACGAAAAAATGTAAAATTTTGATATTTTTTTTGTATCGATATTCTAAGGTGACTGGTTCAATTCGGAAATTTTTTGAGGTGTTTTTATGTCTTTTCCCTGATTTTTATATTTTTCGGACGTTTATGAGTTAATTTTTTTGATATTTTTCTTGCAGTCGCGAAAAAATATAAAATTTTGATATTCTATTCGTATCGATATTTTAAGGTGACTTGTGTGATTCGTGAATTTTTCTGAAGTGTTTTAATATCTTTTTCATGATTTTATATTTTTCAGACACAAAAAAATGTGAAATTTTGATAATTTATTCGTAAGGATATTTTAAGGTTACAGGTGCGATTCGGGAATTTTTTGAGGTGTTTTTATATCTTTTTCTTTATTTTTATATTTTTAGACGTTTACGAATTAAAATATTTGATATTTTTCGGACAGTTGCAAAAAAATATGAAATTTTGATATTTTATTCGTATCGATATTCTAAGGTGACTGGTGTGATTTGGGAATTTTTTGAGATGTTTTTATGTCTTTTTATTGATTTTATATTTTTCAGACAGTCACGAAAAATGTGAAATTTTGATATTTTATTCGTAACGATATTCTAAGGTGATTGGTGTGATTTAGTAATTTTTTGAGGTGTTTTATGTCTTTTTCTTGATTTTTATACTTTTCGAACGTTTATGAATTAAAAGTATTGATATTTTTCAGGCAGTCACGAAAAAATATGCAATTTTAATATTCAATTCGTATTGATATTCTAAAGTAACTGATGCGATTCAAGAATTTTTTGAGGTGTTTCTTTGTCTTTTTCTTGATTTTTATATTTTCGGACCTTTACAATCTAAAATTTTTGATATTATTCAGACAGTCACGAAAAATTTTCGATATTCTAAGGTGACTTGGGCGATTCAGGAATTTTTTTAGGTGTTTTTATGTCTTTTTCTTAATTTTTATATTTTTTCAAACGTTTACGAATTAAAATTTTTGATATATTTTGGGCTGTCACGAAAAAATATTAAATTTTGATATTTTATTCGTATCGATATTCTAAGATGACTGGTGCAATTCAGCAATTAATTGATGTGTCTTTATGTTTTTTTCTTGCTTTTTATATTTTTCTGAAGTCAACGAATTAAAATTTTTGATAATTTTTAGGCAGTCAAAAATAAATGTGAAATTTTAGTATTTTATTCGTATCGATATTCTAGGCATTTTTATGTTTATTTTTTTCGGACGTTTACGAATTATATTTTTTGATATTTTGTGGGCAGTCACAAAAAATGTGAAATATTTATATTTATTCATATCGATATTCTGAGGTGACTGGTGCAATTCGAGAATTTTTTGAGGTGTTTTTATGTATTTTCTTTAATTTTTATATTTTTTGGACGTTTACGAATTAAATATTTTGATATTTTTCGTGCAATCGCGAAAAAATATGAAATTTTGTTATTTTTATCAATATTCAAAGGTGACTGGTGCGATTAGGGAATTTTTTGAGGTGTTTTTATGTCTTTTTTCTTGATCTTTATATTTTACGGACATTAACGAATTAAAATAATTGATATTTTTGGGCAGTCACGAAAAAAATGTGAAATTTGATATCTAATTAGTATCGATATTCTAAGGTGACTGGTGATATTTGGTAATTTTTTGAGGTGTTTTTATGTCTTTATCTTGATTTTTATATTTTTCGAGCTGTCACAAACAAATGTGAAACTTTGGTATTTTATTCGTATCTATATTCAAAGATGATAGGAGCGATTCAAGAATTTTTTGAGGTGTTTTTATGTCATTTTCTTGATTTTTATATTTTTCGGATGTTTACGAATCAAAATTTTATATATTTTTCGAGCAGTCACAAAAAATGTGAAATTTTCATATTATATTCATATCAATACTAGAAGGTGACTGGTGCGATTCGAGAATTTTATGAGGTGTATATATGTCTATTTCTTGATTTTTATATTTTTCGAACGTTTACGAAGTAAAATTTTTGATATTTTTGGGGTAGTAACGAAAATATGTGAAATTTTGATATTCTATTTCTATCGATAATCTAAGGTGACGGGTGCGATTCGAGAATTTTTTGAAGTATTTTTATGTCTTTTTCTAGATTTTTATCATTTTCAGACGTTTAGGAATTAAAATATTTGACATTTTTCGGACAGTCATGAAAAAATGTGAAACTTTGATATTTTTTTCGTATCGATATTCTAAGGCGACATGTGCGATTCAGGAATTTTTTGAGGTGTCTTTTTCTTGTATAATATATTTTTTGAGCGGTTACGAATTAAAATAATTGATTATTTTCTGGCAGTAACGAAAAAATGTGAGATTTTGTTATTTTATATTTGTCGATATTCTAAGGTTACTAGTGCGATTCGAGAATTTTTTGAAGTGTTTTTATGTATTTTTCTTGATTTTTATATTTTTCAGATGTTTACGAATTAAAATTTTTAAAATTTTTCAGGCAGTCATGAAAAGATTTGAAATTTTCAAATTTTATTCTTATCGATATTCTATAGTGAAAGGTGCGATTCAGGATATTTTTGAGGTGTTTTTATTTCTTTTTCTTAATGTTTATATTTTTCAGACGTTTACGAATTCAAATTTTTGATATTTTTCTCGTAGTCCTGAATAAATGAGAAATTTGATATTTTATTTGTATCGTTATTCTAAGGTGACTGGTGCGATTCAGAAATTTTTTGTGGAGGTTTTATGTCTTTTTCTTGATTATTATATTTTTCAAACATTTACGAATTAAAATTTATGATATTTTTTGGGCAGTCACGAAAAAATGTGTAGTTTTGATACCATATTAGTATCGATATTCTAAGGGGACTGATGCGATTCAGGAATTTTTTAAGGTGATTTTATGTGTTTTTCTTGATTTTCATATTTTTTTTGTACGTTTATGAATTAAAAATTTTAATATTTTTCGGGAAGTCATGAAAAATATTGAAATTTTGATATTTTATTCGTATTTATATTCTTGGGTGACAGGTGCGATTCGGGAACTTTTTGAGGTTTTTTTATGTCTTTTTCTTGATTTTTATATTTTTCGAATGTTTACGAAATAAAACTTATGATATTTTTCTAAAGAGTCACGAAAAAATGTGAAATTTTGATATTTTATTTGTATCGATATTCTATGGTGACTAGTGCGATTAGAGAATTTTTTGAGATGTTTTTATGTCTCTTTCTTGATTTTTATATTTTTCGTACGTTTATGAATTAAAATTCTTGATATTTTTTGGGTTGTCACGAAAAATATTGAAATTTTGATATTTCATTCGAATCGATATTCTAAGGTGACTGGTGCGATTCTAGAATTTTTTGATGTGTTTCTATGTCTTTCTTGATTTTTATATTTTTGGACGTTTACAAATTTAAATTTTTTGATATTTCTCAGGCAGTTCCAAAAAAATGTGACAGTTCAAATTATTCGTAGCGATATTCTAAGGTGAATGGTGTGATTCGGGAATTTTTAGTGGTGTTTTTATGTCTTTTTCTTGATTCTTATATTTTTTGGACGTTTACAAATTAATTTTTTTAATATTTTCTTGGCAGCCACGAAAAAATGATAAATTTAATATTTTATTCGTATCAATATTCTAAGATAACTGGTGCTATTAGTAAATTTTTTGAAGTGTTTTTAGTTATTTTTCTTGATTTTCATTTTTTATTCGTATCGATATTTTTAGGTCACTGGTGCGATTTAGATTTTTTTAGGTGTTTTTTGTCTTTTCTTGATTTTTATATTTTTGGGATGTTTACGAAATAAATTTTTATGATATTTTTCTGACAGTCACAAAAAATGTGAAATTTTGATATCTTTATCTTGATTTTTATATTTTTTGGACGTTTACGAATAAGAAGTTTAGATAATTTTTGGGAAGTCACGAAAAAATGTGAAATTTTGATATTTTATTCATATCGATATTCTAAGGTGACTGGTGCAATTCAGGAATTTTTAAAGATGTTTTAATGTCTTTTTCTTGATTTTTATATTTTTCTGACGTTTACAAATTATAATTTTTTGATATTTTTCGGGATGCCACGAATAAATGTGAAATTTGATATTTTGTACGTATCGATATTCTAAGGTGACTGGTGCCATTCAGGAATTTTTTGAGGTGTTTTATGCCTTTTTCTTGATTTTTATATTTTTCGGACGTTTACGAACGAAATTTTTTGATATTTTCAGACAGTCACGAAATAATGTGAAATTTTGATATTCTATTCGTATCGATATGTTAAGGAAATTGGTGCGATATGTGAATTTTTTGAGGTGTTTTTATGTCTTTATCTTGATTCTTATATTTTTCGGACGTTTATGAATAAAAAAAAATTCATATTTTTCGAGCAATCACTAAAAATGTGAAATTTTGATATTTTATTCGTATCTATATTGTATGGTGACTGGTGCGATTCGTGAATTTTTTGAGGTGCTTTTCAGTCTTTTTCTTAATTAAAATATTTTTCGGACATTTACTAAATAAACTTTTTGATATTTTTCGGGGAGTCAGGAAGAAATGTGAAATGTTGATATTTCATCCGTATCAATATTTTAAGGAAACTGGTGCGATTTGAGAATTTTTTGAGGTGTTTTTATGTCTTTTTCTATATTTTTTGGACGTTTACGAATTAATTTTTATGATATTTTTTCGAGTAGTCACGAAATAATGTAAAATTTTATATTTTATTTGTATCGATATTTAAGGTGATTGGTTAGATTCGGGATGTTTTTATGTCTTTTTTCTTGATTTTTATATTTTCAGACATTTACGAAAAAAATATTCGATATATTTCGAGCATTCACGAAAAAATGTAAAATTTTGATAATTTATTCGTATTGATAATCTAAGGTAACTGTTGCGATTCGAGAATTTTATGAGGCGTTTTTATGTATTTTTCTAGATTTTAATATTTTGTGGACGTTTACGAATTAAACTTTTTCATATTTTTTTGTCAATCACAAAAAATGTGAAATCTTGATATTTTATTCCTTTCGATACTCTTAGGTGACTGGTGTGATTGGAAATTTTTTGAGGTGTTTTTATGTTTTTTTCTTGATTTTAGTATCTTTCAGACGTTTACGAATTAAAATATTTGATATTTTTCTGGCAGTCACGAAAAAATGTGTTAATTTGATATATTATTGGTATCGAAAAAATGTGTTAATTTGAAATTTTTTGAGGTTTTTTAATGTGTTTTTCTTGATTTTTATATTTTTCCGACGTTTACGAATTAAATTTTTTGATATTTTACGGGCTTTCATGAAAAAAAATGTGACATTGTGATATATTATTCGTATCGATATTCTAAGGTGCTTTGTGCGATTTTAGAATTTTTTGAGGAATTTCTATGTGTTTTTCTTGATTTTTATATTTTTCGGACATTTATGAATTAAATTTTTTAATATTTTTCAGGCATTCAAGAAAAATATGAAATTTTGATATTTTATTCATATCGATATTTTAAGGTAACTGGTGTGATTCAATAATTTTTTGAGGTGTTTTTATGTCTTTTTCTTGATTTTTATCATTTTTGGACGTTTACGAATGAATTTTTTTAATATTTCTCATGTAGTCACGAAAAAATGTGAAATTTTAATATTTTAGTTGTATCGATATTCTAAGGTTACTGGTGTGATTCGGGAATTTTTTGAGGTGTTTTATGTCTTTTTTTAAATTTTTATATTGTTCGGATATTTACTAATTAAAATTTTTGATATTTTTCGGGCAATTACGAAAAACCGTTAAATTTTGATATCTCATTCGTATCAATATTCTAAGTTGACTGGTGCGATTTGGAAATTTTTAGAGATGTTTTTTATGTCTTTTTCTTTATTTTTATATTTTTAGAAAGTTTACGAAATTAAATTTTTAATATTTTTCGGGTAGTCACAAAAAAATATGATATTCTATTGATATAGATATTCTAAGGTGACTGATGCAATTTGAGAATTTTTTTGGGTGTTTTTATGTCTTTTTGTTGATTTTTATATTTTTCGGACGTTTATGAATTAAAATTTTTGATATTTTTTGAGCAGTCATGAAAAAATATGAAATTTTGATATCTTATTCCTATCGATTTTCTAAGTTGATTGGTGCGATTCGGGAATATTTTTAGGTGCTTTTATGTCTTTTTGTTGATTTTTATATTTTTCGAATCTTTACGAATTAATTTTTTTGAAAATTTTCGTGCAATCACAAAAAAAATGTGATTTTGTGATATCTTATTCGAATTGATATTCTAAGGTGATTGGTGCGATTCGTGATTTTTTTGAGATGTTCTTATTTCTTTTTCTTGATTTTATATTTTTCGGACATTGACGAATAAATTTTTTTGATATTTTTCGGGCAGTCACGAAAAATTATGAAATTTTGATATTTTATTCGTATCGATATTCTAAGGTGACTGGTACGATTCCGGAATTTTTTGAGCTGTTTTTATATATTTTTATTGATTTTTCTATTTGTCGAACGTTTACAAATTAAAATTTTTGAATTATTCCGGGCAGTCACGAAAAATTTGAAATTGTGATATTTTATTTGTATCAATATTCTAAGGTGATTGGTGCGATTCATGATTTTTTTGAGGTGTTTTTATGTCTTTTTCTTGATTTTTATATTTTTCGGACGTTAACGAACTAAATTTTTTGAAATTTGTCGGACTATCACGAAAAATATTAAAATTTTGATATTTTATTCGTATCAATATTGTAAGGTGACTGGTGCAATTCGAGAATTTTTTGATGTATTTTTATGTCTTTCTTAATTTTTATATTTTCGGACATTTACAAATTTAAATTTTTGATATTTTTCAGGCCGTTTCGAATAAATGTGAACGTTCAAATTATTCGTCTCGATATTCTAAGGTGACAGGTGCGATTCGGATATTTTAGTGGTGGTTTAATTTCTTTTTCTTGATTCTTATATTTTTTTGGACGTTTACGAATTTAAAATTTTAATACTTTCTTGGCAGCCACGAAAAAATGAAAAATTTAATATTTTATTCGTATCGATATTCTAAGGTGACTGGTGCGATTCGAAAATTTTTTGAAGTGTTTTATGTGTTTTTCTTGATTTTTATATTTTTCTTAAGTTTACGAATTAAAAATTTTGATATTTTTTGGACAGTCACGTAAAAATTTGACATTTTCATTTTTTATTCGTATCGATATTTTAAGGTCACTGGTGCGATTTGGATTTTTTTGAGGTGTTTTAATGCTTTTGTTGATTTTTATAATTTTGGGACTTTTACGAATTAAATTTTTTGATATTTTTATGATAGTCACGAAAAAATGTGAAATTTTGATATTTTATTCGCATCGATATTCTAAGGTGACTGGTGCGATTCGAGAATTTTTTGAGCTGTTTTTATGTCTTTTTCTTGATTTACATATTTTTCGGACATTTATAAATTGAAATTTTTTCATATTTTTTGGGTAGTCATTAAAAATGTGAAATTTTGATATTTTATTCGTATTGATATTCTTGGGTGACAGGTGCGATTCGGGAATTTTTTGAGGTTTTTTTATGTCTTCTTCTTGGTTTTTATATTTTTTGGACGTTTAAAAATTAAACTTATGATATTTTTCTGAAGAGTCACGAAAAAATGTGAAATTTTGATATTTTAATTGTATCGATATTCTATGGTGACTAGTGCGATTTGGGAATTTTTTGAGGTGTTTTAATGTCTTTTTCTTGATTTTTATATTTTTCGTACGTTTACGAATTAATTTTTTTGATATTTTCAGACAGTCACGAAATAATGTGAAAATTTGATATTCTATTCGTATCGATATGTTAAGGAAATTGGTGCGATATGTGAATATTTTGAGGTGTTTTTATGTCTTTATCTTGATTCTTATATTTTTCGGATGTGTACGAATTAATTTTTTTCATATTTTTCGAGCAGTGACGAAAAAATATGAAATTTTGATATTTTATTCGTGTTGATATTCTAAGGTGACTGGTGTGATTCGAGAATTTTTTGAGGTGGTTTGATATCTTTATCTTGATTTTTATATTTTTTGGACATTTACGAATAAGTAGTTTTGATAATTTTCGGGCTGTCACGAAAAATCGTAAAATTTTGATATTTTATTCGTATCGATATTCTACGGTAACTGGTGCAATTCGGGAATTTTTGAGGTGTTTTTATGTCTTTTTCTTGATTTTTATATTTTTTTGACATGTACGAATTATAAATTTTTGATATTTTTCGGGCTGCCACGAATAAATGTGAAATTTGATACTTTGTACTTATCGATATTCTAAGGTGACTAGTGCCATTTGGGAATTTTTTGAGGTGTTTTAATTTTGTTTTTCTTGATTTTTCGATATTTCGGACGTTAACGAATTAATTTTTTTTATATTTTTTAGGGGACGAGAAAAAATGTGAAATTTTGATATTTTATTCGTATCAATGTTCTAAAATGACAGGTGCGATTCAAGAATTTTTTGAGATATTTTGATATCTTTATTTTGATTTTTATATTTTTTGGATGTTTACGAATAAGAGGTTTTGATAATTTTCGGGCAGTCACGAAAAAATGTGACATTTTGATATTTTATTCGTATCGATATTCTAAGGTAACTGGTGCAATTGGGGAATTTTTTTAGGTGTTTTTATGTCTTTTTCTTGATTTTTATATTTTTCAGACATTTACGAATTATAAATTTTTGATATTTTTCGGGCAGCCATGAAAATATGTGAAATTTGAAACTTTGTAGGTATTGATATTCTAAGGTGACTGGCGCCATTCGAGAATTTTTTGAGGTGTTTTATGCCTTTTTCTTGATTTTTATATTTTTTAGACGTTTACGAATTAATTTTTTATTTTTTTTCAGACAGTCACGAAATAATGTGAAATTTTGATATTTTATTCGCATTGATATGTTAAGGAAATTGGTGCGATATGTGAATTTTTTGAGGTGTTTTTATGTCATTATCTTATTTTTTATATTTTTCATATTTTTCGGACGTTTACGAATTATTTTTTTTGATATTTTTCGAGCAGTCACTAAAATTGTGAAATTTTGATATTTTATTCGTATCTATATTGTAAGGTGACTGGTGCGATTCGTGAATTTTTTGAGGTTCTTTTATGTCTTTTTCTTAATTTACATATTTTTTGGACATTTACGAATTAAAATTTTTGATATTTTTCGGGCAGTCACGAAAAATTGTCAAATATTGATACTTCATTCATATCGATATTTTAAGGAAACTGGTGCGCTTTGAGAATTTTTTGAGGTGTTTTTATGTCTTTTTCTTGATTTCTATATTTTTTGGACGTTTACGAATTAATTTTTTTGATATTTTTTCGAGTAGTAACGAAATAATGTAAAACTTTATATTTTATTTGTATCGATATCTAAGGTGATTGGTGAGATTCATGATGTTTTTATGTCTTTTTTCTTGATTTTTATATTTTTAGACGTTTACGAAAAAAATATTCGATATATTTCGAGCAGTCACAAAAAATGTGAAATTTTGATATTTTATTCGTATTGATAATCTAACGTAACTGGTGTGATTCGAGAATTTTATGAGGCGTTTTTATGTATTTTTCTAGATTTCTATATTTTTCGAACGTTTACGAATTAAAATTTTTGATATTTTTTGGGCAGTCACGAAAAAATGTGAAATTTTAATATTTTGTTCTTTTCGATATTCTAAAGTGACTGGTGTTATTGGAAATTTTTTGAGGTGTTTTTATGTTTTTTCTTGATTTTAATATTTTTCAGACGTTTACGAATTAAAATTTTTGATATTTTTTCTGGCAGTCATGAAAAAATGTGAAAATTTGACATATTATTGGTATCGATATTCTAAGGTCACTGGTTTGATTGAAATTTTTTTGAGGTGTTTTTATGTCTTTTTCTTGATTTTTATATTTTCGGACGTTTACGAATAAAAATTTTGATATTTTTCGGGCAGTGACGAAAAAATGTGAAATTTTGATATTTTATTCATATTGATATTCTAAGGTAACTGGTGCGATTCAGGATTTTTTAGAGGTGTTTTTATGTCTTTTTCTTGATTTTTATATTTTTCAGACGGTTAAAAATTAAATTTTTTGAGCAGTCACGAAAAAAAGTGAAATTTTGATATTTTATTCGTATCGATATTCTAAGGTGACCGGTGCGATTCGAAAATTTTTTGAAGTGTTTTTTTGTCTGTTTCTTGATTTTTATATTTTTTGAACGTTTACGAATTAAAAATTTTGATATTTTTTCGGCAGTCATGATAAATGTGAAAAATTTGATATTTTATTCGTATCGATATTCGAAGGTGACTGGTGCGATTCGTGAATTTTTAGAGGTGTAATTATATCTTTTTCTTGATTCTTATATTTTTCGGACGTTTAGGAATTTAAATTTTTGCTATATTTCAAGCGGTCATGAAAAATATCAAATTGTGATATTTTATTCGTATCAATAATCTAAGGTGACTGGTGCGATTTGAAAAATTTTGAAGTGTTTTTTGTCTTTTTCTTGATTTTTATATTTTTCGGACGTTTACGAATTAAAAATTTTGATATTTTTCGGGCAGTGACGAAACAATTTGAAATTTTGATATTTTATTCTAATGGATATTCTTAGGTGACTGGTGCGATTCGGGAATTTTTTGAGATATTTTTATGTCTTTTTCTTGATTTTTATAATTTTCGAACGTTTACGAATTAAAATTTTTGATATTTTTAGAGCAGTCAGGAAAACTTATGAAATTTTGATATTTTATTCTTATCGATATTCTAAGGTGACTGGTGTAATTCGAGAATTATTTGTGGTGATTTTATGTCTTTTTCTTGTGTTTTATATTTTCTGGACGTTTACGAATTAAATTTTTTGATATTTATCGGAAAGTCACGAAAAAATGTGAAATTCTGATATTTTATTCGTATCGATACTCTAAGGTGACAAGTGCGATTCAAGAATTTTTTGAGGTGTTTTTATGTCACAACCCGATTCCTCGAGCCGTGATGACACCTACTATATCCCACCAGTAGGTAGGTCAACCTGAAACCCAGAACAACTAGCAATGGATTAAAGGGTAAGGCAAGCCAAAAGAATACATACATAAGAACTGAATCCTCTCAAGAACCTGGAAGTCACAAGTACAGAGCCATACTAAGAGTACAAGTCCCAAAAGTGGACCAACATACAGAAATATACGCGACTACAAGAACATGTCTCAAGTACAAAAGACGAGCCACAAAATATATGTACAGAAGGAGATGGCAATGATCAGGACGCTGTGCTTACCCTCGCCTCCGGATACTAGCTGCTACTAGCTCGACTTGCGGCGCTGATGACTGGTGCTCGGTCCTACATCACGAAAATAGATGTAGAGTGTAGTATGAGTACCAGTGAAAAGGTACCCAATAGGCATCATATGCCGACATAGTAAGAAAGGTAAAAGCAATAGGAAATGCTACAATAAAACATAGACAGAGGTCACGAAGAAGAGAAGTAAAGGTATGCACACGAGTGTAAGGAAAACAAACCTAAGGTGAGTCTGCCTATAGTATATATGCCGATAGAGCCCAGAAGGTACACTCGTGCACAAATTGAAGTAAAACCCCAAACGGACCCCCATAAGCCCGTTTGGTACAGAGAAAAGCTAAACTAAGACTAGAGGAGATTTGTAAACCCGAAGCATTACAAAAATGTCAGTATTTTTGAGCTATGAAAGAGAGGAAACACAAAGCTTGGACCACGAACCGCGGGTGAGTCTGCCTATAGTATATACACCGATAGAGCCAAACTCTGCAAGGGATAGCACAGAGCACGGACCTCAAACCGCGGATGTCGACTACTCGTTGATAAAGTGATATAATCTAAGGGGGTAGGGATTATGTATGTCGACTCCATTATAGGAGGGTAAATAAGCAGCATCAGAAAGAATAGAGCCCGGACCACGAACCGTGAGTGAAACCTCCTGTTAAGTTACCACGGCAGCGTAAAGCTTCCAAATAAGCCATCCAAGGATTCCTGCATCTAAAAGTCATGGGCAACTCTTCGTAACCATCTTCTATATCCTCTAACCATCTGACGGTGACAAAAGAATCGAACTGAAGTCGTATGTATCACCGAACGGGCCTGAAAATGTAGATAGTTAGGATCATACGGGAATTATGGATGTTAAGGACCAACAGCTGAGTCATTGCCTAGCTAAGGCTCATCTCTATCAGATTCAAGTCTGTTATATCAGTCTACCAGGACCTACGCCGCTCAAAGTCACACCGGGCGGAAATAATATTATCTATCGGCTCTGAGCAATCGTGACTCTATGGCATCACTAGTCTAAGTCTAGACTAAGTCCAAACATGCTCCAATAATAACTCATAAGTCAAAACCAGGCCAAACAAGGAAGCAAGGATAATCAAATATAACAATTCAAGTACCCGCTGAACCCGGAGACAGCCTAAATATGAATTTTATCGAACAAGGTATGCTAATCTAGTTCCCCGCCCCAATATTCATGCAAATCCATATACAATTACACATTTAGACTCAATCTAAAAGAGAAGAGAAGTCCTAGCCTACTTGTAGGCTTAACACGCACGTTCCAAACTACTCCTCCGAAGCTTTTCCCTTTCGAACATCCTCGGATCGCTGCCACGCTGTCAAAAATAAAATCACAATGTCGTTACGGTTGTTTAGACACAAATTCTGCAAGAATCGGAGGCGGACCAATTTATGGGTAAAAAATGGGGAATGTGGGACTCGCGCTGGAAATTCCAGAATTAACCCCAAAAATAGGTTCTAAACAGCTTCTCGAACTTGTGTTCCGAAATGGAACACAATTCGGGGATCGGAACAGTCCCAACACGAACATGCAACAAAAAACCCAAAACTACACTAAAAATGAACCACAATGGCAGCTGCTATTTATAAGAAATTACTAGAAACGAGGGCCCAACTCCTGAAACCAACCACACCAAGATGATCCTCATGAAAATCCCCACAATCTAGGCTCTTGAATCACCAAATTCGGACCTAAAATGGCCAAGAAATCATCTTCCAAAATTTCCCAAAAAATTGAGCTAAAAAATGAGTTATGACAGCAGCTAAAACATAATTCTTACCTCCAACGAAGCTTCAAATACGAACTCCAACCACACCAACGCGTTCTCCTCGAAAAACTACTCAAGATAGCTCCAAGAATCACCGAAATCAGACCTAAAATCTTAACTCACACTCCTCAGACAACACAAAAGGAACACCTTGGCGATTCAATCGAGTCAAAGGTGCAACAATAGTATAGAAACCCTCAACAAAACGCCTGTAGTATCCAGCCAGTCCAACGAAGCTCCTAACCTCAGTCACAAAAGTGGTCCTAACCAACCATGAATGGCCTCAATCTTCGTCAGATCCACCATAATACCATCCTTGGACACTACGTGCCCCCGAAATGTCACAAACTCCAACCAAAACCTGCACTTTGAGAACTTGGCATAAAGTTGTTGGTCTCTCAAAGTCTGGAGCACAATCTTCAGATGTTGCACATGCTCCTCTCTGCTCCGCGAGTATACAAGAATATCATCGATGGAAACTATAACGAAGAAGTCCAGATAGGGCTTGAATACACGGGTCATCAAATCCACGAAGGCACCAGGGGTATTAGTTAGCCCAAAGGACATCAATAAGAATTCATAATGGCCATAACGAGTCCTAAATGTGGTCTTAGGGATATCCTCTTTCCTAATCCTCAGTTGATGGTACCCGAACCTCAAGTCTATCTTAGAAAACACAACAGCGCCCTGGAGTTGATCAAACAAGTCGACAATGTGAGGTAGGGGGTAATGGTTCTTCACTTTCACCTTGTTTAGCTGCCTGTAATTGATGCACATCCTCATAAACCCATCCTTCTTCTTAACAAACAGAATGGGAGAACCCCAAGGAGATACACTAGGCCGAATGAATCCCTGATCCAGGAGACCCTAAAGCTGAATATCGAGCTCCTTAAGCTCTACTGGGGACATCCTATAAGATGGGATAAAACGGGGCTTAGTGCCTGGCTCCAAGTCTATAGAAAAGTAGATATCTCTCTCCGGAGGTAGGCCAAGCAAGTCAGCATGGATTAAGTCTGGAAACTCACAAACCACCGGAACTGAGCCAACGGAGGCAGCCTCAATAGATACATCACAAACATAAGCCAAACAGGCTAAACACCCCCAGCTACTAACCTCCGGGCTCGAACATAAGAGATAATCCCAATCGGTGTGCGACTAAAAGACCCCTGCCATACCACCGGGGGTATGCCATGCATGGCTAAGGTAACAATCTTGGCATAACAGTCCAAAACCGTAAAATGAGGGGCTAACCAATCCATTCCCAGGATAGTGTCGAAATCAATCATATCAAGCATAATGAGGTTCGCCCGGGTATACATCCGCTGAAGAGTTACCACACAAGATCTACACACCTCATCCACTACTAAAGAATCTCCTACCGAAGTCGAGACACACAACGGTGCTGCTAGAGGCTTAGGACTCACACCCAATCGGGGTGTAAAATATATAGATACATAGGAATAAGTGGAACTCGGATCAAATAAAGCTAAAGTTGACTACTGATATAAAGAAACCATACTTGTGATAACATTATCCAATGCCTCGGCCTCGGCCTCGGTCCTCGCCAGTGCAGCATAGAAATGGACCTGACGGCCTCCCCCTCTGGCATCACCTCTACCGCCCGACTTGCTGATCACCTCTATGGTTATGGCCCTGGTCCCCGCCCTTGGCTCGGGGTACTGCTGCTATTAGAGTTGATCGAGTTGTCTCGAAAGTGGAAGGCCTAGCCCTCCACCTGGGGCAATCTCTGGACCAATGATCTAACTCCCCACAATCATAGCACTCCTAGGAAGATCGGCCCGCAAAGTAGCAACTGCTACGGCCCGTAGTACCCACATTTGATGCCCTGGTACTCTGACCCGCTGAATGTGATGAACTAGTATGACCTGAAGCAGCCAATGCCACATCTCTCTCCCTCTGGCCTACACTATAAGGAGGAACACCCTGACCGAAGGCATCCTGTTGGTGCTTATCACCCTCTAAAGCTTGGAGTGAGGCCTGTACCGGTCGGCTAGACTAACCCTGCTGGAACTACTATTGGGGTCTGCCTTGATAATCTCTAAACCTGTAACGGGGTCCACTATAGCCACCTTCATGTCGGGCCCTCTTGTCGCTGCCTCCTTGGGCCTCGCGATGGAACGGGCATGATCAACTATATCCAGAATAGAACGGCTCGCAGTAACCAAAGAATGGGTCTCAACCCGCAGCTGGGTCCTCAGACCTCGAACAAAACAATGGATCATCTCCTCCTCGTGGGTAATATCATAGTAGCATACCTGGAGAGCTCCTAAAAGCTCACCTCATACTCAGAAAGGGTCATGGAGCCCTGCTCTAACCTTGAAAACTGATCACGGAGCCTATCTCTGAGAATCCTGGGAACAAATCTAGCTAAGAAGGTCTCTGAAAACTCCGTCCAAGACACCGGAGGGGACCCGACTGGCCTAGTCTCCATATATGTGTGCCACCACTGCTTGGCGGGTCCATCAAGCTGATAGGCTGTGGAATCTGCCGCTCGACACTCCAACAAACTCAAGGCGTGCAACCGCTCACGACAGGAAGTCAGAAACTCGTGGGGATCCTCTCCAACTACCCCTGAGAACTTCTGTGGTGCGAATCTAAGGAAATATTCGAGCATCCTCTACTCCTGGAATGGTATAACACCTCCTGCAACATCTGGCTGGGTGTAAGGAGGCACTGGGGCTGGGTGCCCTCCTGGAACGGGAGTTGGAGGCCGCTCCTGCTGTACTGGTGGAACTGGACCTGGTTGCTCCTACTTTACACCCCCAAAAACTGCATGTAGCTGGGCAATAGCTGCCTGAAGAGCATGAGTCATGACCGATGCGGCTGGTGGTTGGGCTAAACCTGGACCCTCTGGTTGAGGGGTAATAAGGGCATCATGAGGCTCCTCTACCGGGTTTGGAGCTATATCTCTGTCCGAGGCTTGTATTGGACCCCTACCCCTACCCCGTGGTCGACCTTTGGGCCTTGTCGGGGCTCAATCTGCCGCCTCAAGTGGATTGTCACCACCGAGGGCACCACGTCTACGAGCCATCCATGCGAAAGAGTGAAATAAGTGAGATTCCATTAAACATGAAACACGAACTGCACGAGATGATACAACATAAAGAATGTTCCTAATGACATCCTGTAGCCTCTCGAAAATAAGTCACGGACGTCTCCGCACCTATCCGCAGGACTCTACTAGACGCTAGCTCTATACAAGTGAGACCAACAAACAACCTGACTCTGATACCAACCTATCACGACCCGATTCCTCGAGCCGTGATGGCACCTACTATATCCCATTAGTAAGTAAGCCAATCCAAAACACAAAACAGCTAGCAATGGGTAAAAGGGCAGAAACCAAGTGTTAGAAACAATAACAACAAAAAGGAATAAGGCAAGACAAAAAATACATACATAAGAACTGAATCCCTCCCAGAACCTGGAAGTCACAAGTACAGAGCCATACTAAGAGTACAAGTCCCAAAAGTGGACCAACATACAGAAATATACACAACTACAAGGACCTGTCTCAAGTACAAAAGATAAGCAACAAAATATATGTACAGAAGGAAACGACAATGATAAGGACGTTGTGCTCACTCTCGCCTCCCGATATTGGCTGCTACTGGCTCGAATGGTGGCGCCGATGACTGGTGCTTGGTCCTGCATCATGAAAATAGATGCAGAGTGTAATATGAGTACCAGTGAAAATGTACCCAATAGGCATCATAGGCCGACTGAGTAAGAAAGGTAAAAGCAATAGGAAATGCTAGAATAAAACACAGACAGAGGTCACGAACAAGAGAAGTAAAGGTATGTACATGAGTGTAAGGCAAACAAACTTAAGGTGACTACTCCAATAAAGCCCAGAAGGTACACTCGTGCGCAAATTGACGTAAAAACCCGAACGGACCCCCATAAGCCCGTAAGGTACACAGAAAAGCTAAAATAAGACTAGAGGAGATTTGTAAACCCGAAGCATTACAAAAATGTCAGTATTCCCGAGCTATGAAAGAGAGGAAACACAGAGCCTGGACGTCGAACCGCGGGTGAGTCATCCTATAGTAGATATGCCGATAAAGCCGAACTCTGCAAGGGATAGCATAGAGCCCGGACCTCGAAATATATGTACAGAAGGAGACGACAATGATCAAGATAGTATGCTCACCCTCGCCTCCGGATACTGGCTGCTACTGGCTCGAATGGCGACGCCGATGACTGGTGCTTGGTCCTGCATCACGAAAATAGATGCAGAGTGTAGTATGAGTACTAGTGAAAAGGTACCCAATAGGCATCATAGGCCGACTGAGTAAGAAAGGTAAAAGCAATAGGAAATGCTAGAATAAAACACAAACAGAGTTCACGAACAAGAGAAATAAAGGTATGAACATGAGTGTAAGGCAAACAAACCTAAGGTGACTACTCCAACTAAGCCTAGAAGGTACACTCGTGCGCATATTGAAGTAAAAACCCGAACGGACCCCCATAAGCCCGTCAGGTACACAGAAAAGCTAAACTAAGACTAGAGGAAATTTGTAAAACTGAAGCATTACAGAAATGTCCGTATTCCTGAGCTATGAAAGAGAGGAAACACAGATCCTTGACCTCGAACCGCGGGTGAGTCATCATATAGTAGATACGCCGATAGAGCTGAACTCTGCAAGGGATAGCATAGATCCAGGACCTTAAACCGCGGATGTCGACTACCCGTAGATAAAGTGATATAACCCAAGGGGAGGGGACTCCGTATGTCGACTCCATTATAGGAGGGTAAATAAGCAGCAACAAGAAGAACAGAGCCCGGACCATGAACTATGGGTGAAACCTTTTGTTAAGTTACCACGACAGCGTAAAGCTTCCAAATAAGCCATCCAAGGATTCACGCATCTAAAATTTATGGGAAACTCTTCGTAACCATCTCATGGTGACAAGAGAACCGAACTGAAGTCGTATGTATCACTAAACCTGCTCGGAAGGCGGCCGAAAATACAGAAAGTTAGGGTCATACGGGAATTATGAATGTTATGGCCCCACAACTGAGTAACTGCCTAGCTAAGGCTCATCTCTATCAGACCCAAGTCTGCTATATCAGTCTACCAGGACCTAGGCCCTTCAAAGTCACACCAGGATGTAAATAATATAATTTATCGGCTCTGAACAATTGTGAGTCTATGGAATCACTAGTTTAAGTCTAGACTAAGGCCAAACATGTTCAAATAATAACTCATAAGTCAAAACCAGGCCAAACAAGGAAGCAAGGATGATCAAATATAACAATACAAGTACCCGCTGAACCCGGAGACAGCCTAAATATAATTTTTATCGAAAAAGGCATGCTAATCTAGTTCCCCGCCCCAATATTCATGAAAATCCCCTTACGCTCACACATTAAGACTCAATCTAAAAGAAAAGGGAAGCCGTAGCCTACCGAAAGCCGAACACATGCGCTCCAAACTACTCCGCCGAAGATTTTCCCTTCCGAACGACCTTGGATCGCTGCCACGCTATCAAAAATAGAATCACATCATCGTTACGGTTGTTTAGACACTAAATTCGCAGGAAACGGAGGCGGACCAATTTCAGGGTCAAAAATAAGGAAAGTGGGACCCACACCGGAAATACCATAATTAACCCCAAAAATAGGTTCTAAACAACTTTCCAAACTTGTGTACCAAATTGGAACGCAATTCGGGGCTCGAAACAGTCCTAACACGAAGATGCAACGAAAAACACAAAATTACACTAAAAATGAACCACAATAGCAGCTGCTATTTACAAGAAATTACCAGAAATGAGAGCCCAACTTCTGAAACCAACCACTTCACGACGATTCTCATGAAATACCCCACAATCTAGGCTCTTGAATCACCAAATTCGGACCTAAAATGGCCAAGAAATCATCTTCCAAAATTTCCCAAAAAATTGAGCTCGAAAATGAGCTATGGCAGCAGCTAAAAAATATTTCTTACCTCCAACGAAGCTTCAAATACAAATTCAAACTACGCCAATGCATTCTCCTCGGAAAACCACTCAAGATTGCCTCAAGAATCACCAAAATCGGACCTAAAATGACTGAGATATCAAGTCTCAAAAATTCCCAAAATCAAGCTCCCAAAGAGGGTCATGGAAGCAGGTATTTCACAAAATTTACCTCAAACGGAGAGTCCAAATCATTTTCCGAGCTCACCAACGCGTTCCTTGCGAAAACCCCCACAAAATGGACCTTCAAATCACTAAAATTGGACTTGAAATGAGAGAGTTATGAAGGTTTGAAGTTGAGAAATGAGGCTGAAATGGCCTGCACCAGCTATATATATCAGCTGAAAAGCTGATTATTTTATGTCAACTTTAAAATCTCCGACGGGGTGCTCGGAATTCGTTCGGAACCCGATAAAAATAAAATAGATATGCTACCCTACTAAATTCGACATTCCGGACTCAATAGCGCAGTGAAAATTTCTATCAGAGGTCATCTCGATAAAAAGTGGGTCCCACTCCCAAATACCATTTTTAACCAAAATCCACTGAGGGTCTCGGAATGAGTCCGGAGGCCATTTCGGACGTTTACAGATTAAAATTTTTGATATTTTTCGGGCGATCACGAAAAAATGTAAAATTTTGATATTCTATTCATATCCATATTCGAAGGTGATTGGTGCGATTCAGGAATTTTTTGAGATGTTTTTATGTCTTTTTCTTGATTTTTATATTTTTTGGACGTTTACGAATTAAAAATTTTCATATTTTTCGGGCAGTCACGAAAAAATGTGAAAAATTGATATTTTATTTGTATCGATATTCTAAGGTGACTAGTGCTATTCAGAAATTTTTCGAGGTCTTTTTATGTCTTTTTATTGATTTTTATATTTTTCCGACGTTTACGAATTAAAAGTGTTGATATTTTTCAGGTAGTCACGAAAAAATGTGAAATTTTGATATTTTATTTGTATTGATATTCTACGGAGACTAGTGCAATTCAGGAATTTTTTGAGGTGTTTTTTTTTTTTTATGATTTTTATATTTTTCGGACGTTAACGAATTAAAATTTTTGATATTTTTCAGGCAATCATGAAAAAATGTGAAATTTTGTTATTTTATTCGTATCGATATTCTAAGGTGACTAGTGTGATTCGAAATTTTTTTGAGGTGTTTTTATGTCTTTTTCTTGATTTTTATATTTTTCAGACGTTTACGAATTAAAACTTTTGATATTTTTCGGGCAGTCACGAAAAAAATGAAATTTTGATTTTTATTCGTATCAATATTCTAAGGTGACCGGTGCAATTCGGAAATTTTTTTAGGTGTTTTTATGTCTTTTTCTTGATTTTTATATTTTTCGGACGTTTACGAATTAAATATTTTGATATTTTTCAGGCAGTCACGATTAAATGTGAAATTTTGAAATTTTATTCGTATCGAAATTCTAAAGTGACTACTACGATTCGTGAATTTTTTGAGGTATTTTATGTGTTTTTATTGATTTTTATATTTTTCTGACGTTTACGAATTAAATTTTTTGATATTTTTCGAGCAGTCACGAAATAATGTGAAAATTTGATATTTTATTTGTGTCGATATTCTAAGGTGACTAATGCGATTCGAGAATTTTTTGAGGTGTTTTTATGTCTTTTTTGAAATTTTTATATTTTTCAGACGTTTACGAATTATATTTTTTGATGTTTTTCAGGCAGTCACGAAAAAATGCGAAATATAAATACTTTATTAGTATCAATATTCAAAGGTTAGTGGTGCGATTCGAGATTTATTTGAGGTGTTTTTATGTCTTTTTCTTGATTTTTATATTTTTTGGACGTTTACGAATTCAAATTTTTAATATTTTTTGTGCAGTCACGAAAAAAATTGAAATTTTGATATTATATTCGTATCGATATTCTTACGTGACTGGTGTGATTCAGATATTTTTTGAGGTGTATTTATATCTTTTTCTTGATTTTTATATTTTTCTGGAGTTAACGAATTAAATTTTTTGATATTTTTCGGGCAGTCACAAAAAAATGTGAAATATTAATATTTTATTTGTATTGATATTCTAAGGTGACTGTTGCGATTCGGAAATTTTTTTAGGTGTATTTATGTCTTTTTCTTGATTTTTATATTTTTCGAACGTTTAAAAATTAAATTTTTTATATTTTATTCGTATTGATATTCTAAGATGACTAGTGCGATTCGGGAATTTTTGAGGTATTTTTTATGTCTTTTTTTATTTTTATATTTTTCGAACGTTCACGAATTTAAATTTTTGATATTTTTTCGACAGTCATGAACAAATGTGGAATTTTGATATTTTATTCGTATCAATATTCTAAGATGACTGGTGCGATTCGGAAATTTTTTGAGGTGTTTTTAGTTCTTTTTATTCATTTTTATATTTTTCGGACGTTTATGAATTAAAATTTTTGATATTTTTTGGGCAATCACGAAAGAATGTAAAATTTTGATATTTTATTCATATTGATATTCTAAGGTGACTGGTGCGATTCAAGAATTTTTTGAGGTGTTTTTATGTCTTTTTTATATTTTTATATTTTTCGGACATATATGAATTAAAAATTTTGATATTTTTCGGGCAGTCTCGAAAAAATGTGAAATTTTGATATTCTATTCGTATCGATATTATAAGGTGACTGGTGCGATTCGGAAATTTTTTAAGGTGATTTTATGTCTTTTTCTTGATTTTATATTTTTTGGACGTTTACGAATTAAAAATTTTGATATTTTTCGGGCTGTCACTAAAAAATGTGAAATATTGATACTTTATTCGTATTGATATTCTAAGTTGACTAGTACGATTCGGGATTTTTTGAGATATTTTTATGTGTTTTTGTTGATTTTTATATTTTTCGTACGTTTACGAATTAAATTTTGTGATATTTTTTGGGCAGTCACAAAAAATGAGAATTTTTGTTATTCTATTCGTATCTATATTCTAAGGTTACTGTAATGATTCGAGAATGTTTTGAGCTATTTTTATGTCTTTTTCTTGAATTCTATATTTTTTGGACTTTTACGAGTTAAAATTTTTGATATTTTTCGGGCAGTCAAAGAAAAATGTGAAATTTTGATACTTTATTCGTATCGATATTCTAAGGTGAGTAGTACGATTCAGGAATTTTTTGAGGTGTTTTTATTTGTTTTCTCGATAGTTATATTTTTCTGATGGTCACGAATTAAATTTTTTGATATTTTTTGAACATTCACGAAAAAATGTGAAATTTTGATATTCTATTCGTATCGATATTTTAAGGTGACTAGTACGATTCAAATTTTTTAAGGTGTTTTTATATGTTATTCTTGATTTATATATTTTTCGGACATTTACGAATTAAATTTTTTGATACTTTTTGAACAGTCACGAAAAAATGTAAATTTTTGATACCTTTTTGTATCGATATTCTTAGGTGACTGGTGCGATTTTTTGAGGTGTTTTATGTTTTTTTCTTGATTTTTATATTTTTCGGCCATTTACGAATTAAAATTTTTGATATTTTTCGGACAGTTACGAAAAAATTGAAAATTTTGATAATCTATTCGTATCGATATTGTAAGGTGACTGGTGCGATTCGGAAATTATTTAAGGTGTTTTTACGTCTTTTTTGTAATTTTTATATTTCTCGAACGTTTACAAATTATAATATTTGATATTTTTCGAGCAGCTACGAAAAAATGTGAAATTTTGATACTTTTTCGTATCGATATTCCAAGGAGACTGGTGCGATTCGGGAATATTTCATATGCTTTTATGTCTTTTTCTTGATGTTTACAATTTTCAGACGTTTACGAATTAAACTGTTTTAGATTTTTCGGCAGTCATGAAAAATGTGATATTTTGAGATTTTATTTGTATCGATATTCTAAGGTGATTGGTGCAATTCGTGGATCTTTTGAGATGTTTTTATGACTTTTTCTTGATTTTTATATTTTAAAGACGTTTACGAATTAAAATTTATGATATTTTTCAGGTAGTTACGAAAAAATGTGAAATTTTGATATCTTATTCGTATCGATATTCAAAGGTGACTGGTGTGATTCAGAAATTTTCCAAGGTATTTTTATGTCTTTTTCTTGATTATTATATTTTTTGGACTTTTACGAATTAAAATATTTTATATTTTTCGGGAAGTCATGAAAAAAGTCAAAATTTGATAATTTATTAGTATCGATGTTCTAAGGTGACTGGTGCATTTCGAGATTTTTTTGATGTGTTTTTATGTGTTTTTCTCGATATTTATATTTTTTGTACGTTTACGAATTAAATTTTTTGGTAGTTTCGGGAAGTTACGAAGCAGTGTGAAATTTTGATATTTTATTCGTATCGATATTCTATGGTGACTGGTGCGATTTGAGATTTTTTTGAGATGTTTTTATGTCTTTTTCTTGATTTTTAGATTTTTTGGATGTTTACGAATTAAAATTTTTTGTATTTTTCGGCCGGTTACCAAAAAATGTGAAATTTAAATATCTTATTCGTATCAATATTCTATGGTGACTAGTGCGATTCAGATTTTTTTTTTTTGGTGTTTTTATGTCTTTTTCTTGATTTTTCTATTTATTGGACGTGTACAAATTAAAACTATTGATCTTTTTTGGTCAATCACGAGAAAATGTGAAATTTCGATACTTTATTCGTATCGATATTCTAAGGTTACTACTATGTTTCGAGAATTTTTTAAGGTGTTTTTATGTCTTTTTCTTGATTTTTATATTTTTCAAACGTTTACGAAGTAAAATTTTGATATTTTGTTTGTATCAATATTCTAAAGTGATTGGTGCGATTCGAGAATTTTTTGAGGTATTTTTATGTCTTTTTCTTGATTTTTATATTTTTCGGAAGTTTATGAATTAAAATATTTGATGTTTTTCGGGTAGTCACAAAAAAATGTGAAAATTTGATATTTTATTTTTATCGAAATTTGAATGTGACCAGTGCAATTCGGGAATTTTTTAAGTGTGTTATGTGTTTTTGTTTATTTTTATATTTTTCGGACTTTTATGAATTATATTTTTTCATATTTTTTGAGCAGTCACGAAAAATGTGAATTTTTGTTATTCTATTCGTATCGATATTCTAAGGTTACTGGTGCGATTCGAGAATTTTTTAAGGTGTTTTTATATCTTTTACTTGATTTTCGGACAGTTACAGAAAAATGTGAAGTTTTGATACTTTATTCGTATCGATATTCTAAGATGACTAGTGCAATTCGGGAATTTTTTGAAGTGTTTCTATATCTTTTTATTTTATTTTTATTTTTCACAGGCAGTCACGAAATAAGTGAAATTTTGATATTTCATTCATGTCAATATTCTAAGGTGATTGGTGCGATTCAAATTATTTTTTGAAGTGTTATTATGTGTTTTTCTTGATTTTTATATTTCGAACGTTTACGAATTAAATTTTTTGATATTTTTCGTGCACTCACGAAAAAAATGTGAAATTTTGATATCCTACTCGTATCGATATTCTAAGGTGACTGGTGCGATTCAGAATTTTTTTTGAGGTGTTTATATGTCTTTATCTTGATTTTTATAATTTTGGACGTTTACGAATTAAACTTTTTGATAGTTTTCTATCAGTCACGCAAAAATGTGAAATCTTGATATTTTTATATTTTTCGGAATTTTATAAATTAAAATATTTGATATTTTATATGTGAAATTTTGATAGTTTATTTGTATCGAAATTCTAAGGTGGCTGGTGCGATCCGAGAATTTTTTGAGGTGATTTATGTCTTTTTCTTGAATTTTATATTTTTCGGACATTTACGAATTCAATTTTTTTATATTTTCGAACAGTCACAAAAAATTTGAAATTTTTTACAATCTATTCGTATCGATATTCTAAGGTGACTGGTACGATTCGGGAATTTTTTGAGGTGTTTTTATGTATTTTTCTTGATTTTTATATTTTTTGGAGGTTTACTAATTAAAATATTTGATATTTTTTGAACAGTCATGAAAAATGTGAAATTTTGATACTTTATTCGTATCAATATTCTAAGGAGACTGGTGCGATTCAGGAATATTTGAGATGTTTTTATGTCTTTATCTTGATTTTTATAATTTTTAGACGTTTACGAATTAATTTTTTTAGATTTTTCGATATCCATGAAAAAATGTAAAATTTTGAGATTTTATTTGTATTGATATTCTAAGATGATTGGTGCAATGCGAAAAAAATTTGAGTTATTTTTATGTCTTTTTCTTGATATCTATATTTTTCAGACATTTACGAATTAAGATTTATTATATTTTTCAGGCAGTCACGAAGAAATTTGAATTTTTGATATTCTAAGGTGACTAGTGCGATTCAGGAATATTTTGAGGTGTTTTCATGTCTTTTTCATGATATTTATATTTTTCAAACATTTACAAATTAAAATTTTTCATATTTTTCGGTTAGTCACGAAAATTGTGAAATTGTGATATTTTATTCATATCGATTTTCTAAGGTGAATAGTGCGATTCGGGAATTTTTTGAGTTTTTTTATGTGTTTTACTTGATTTTTATACTTTTTTGTACATTTACGAATTAAAATATTTGATATTATTTACGCGCAGGCATGAAAAAATGTGAAAATTTGATACTTATTAGTATTGATATTCTAAGGTAACTGGTGCAATTCGAGATTTTTCTAATGTGTTTTCTATGTTTTTCCTCAATTTTTATATTTTTCGTACGTTTATGAATTAAATTTTTTTATATTTTTCGGACAGTCACAAAAAAATTGGAAATTTTGATAATCTATTAGTATCGATATTCTAAGGTGACTGGTGCGATTCGGTAATTTTTTGTGGTGTATTTAAGTCTTTTACCTGATTTTTATATTTTTTGAACGTTTACAAATTAATTTTTTTGTTATTTTATTCGTATCGATATTCTAAGATGACTGGTGCGATTCGGGAATTTTTGAGGTATTTTTTATGTCTTTTATTATTTTTATATTTTTCGAACGTTCACGAATTTAAATTTTTGATACATTTCTGGTAGTCATGAAAAAATGTGTAATTTTGATATCTTATTCGTATCGATATTCTAAGCTGACTGGTTCCGTTCGGGATTTATTTGAGGTGTTTTTAGGTCATTTTATTGATTTCTATATTTTTCGAACGTTTACGAATTAAAAGTTTTGATATTTTTCGGGTAATCACGAAAAAATGTAAAATTTTGATATTTTATTCATATCGATATTCTAAAGTGACTGGAGCGATTCAAAAAAAAATTGAGGTGTTTTTATGTCTTTTTGTTGATTTTTATTCTTTTTGGACATATATGAATTAAAAAATTTGATATTTTTCGGACAGTCACGTAATAATATGAAATTTTGATAACTCATTCGTATCGATATTCTAAAGTGACTGGTGCGATTCGAAAAAAATTTCGAGGTGTTTTTATGTCTTTTTCTTGATTTTTATTTTTTTCCGACGGTTACTAATAAATTTTTTTGGTATTTTTTGGGCTATCACGAAAAAATGTGAAATTTATATATTTTATTAGTATCGATCTTCTAAGGTGACTAGTGCGATACAAGAATTTTTTGAGGTGTTTTTATGTGTTTTTCTTGATTCTTTATTTTTTGGACGTTTGCGAATTAAATATTTTGATATTTTTCGGACTGTCACTAAAAAAAGTGAAAATTTGATACCTTATTACTATCGATATTCTAAGGTGACTAGTGAGTAATTCAGGATTTTTTTATTTATTTTAATGTGTTTTTCTTGATTTTTATATTTTTCGTACGTTTACGAATTACATTTTTTAGTATTTGTATCGATATTCTAAGGTGACTAGTACGATTCGGGATTTTTTGAGATGTTTTTATCTGTTTTTCTTGATTTTCATTTTTTTCAGACGTTTACGAATTAAATTTAGTAATATTTTTCGGACAGTGACGAAAAATGAGAATTTTTGTTATTCTATTGGTATCGATATTCTAAGGATACTGTAACGATACGATAATTTTTATGTCTTTTTCTTGATTTTTATATTTTTCGGACGTTTACGAATTAAAAAAATTTGATATTTTTTGGTCATGCAAAGAAAATTGTGAAATTTTGATACTTTTTTCGTATCGATATTCTAAGGTGAGTAGTATGATTCAGGAATTTTTTGAGGTGTTTTTATGTGTTTTCTGGATTTTTATATTTTTCGGACGTTTATGAATTAAAATTTTCATATATTTCGGACATTCACAAAAATATGTGAAATTTTGATATTCTATTCGTATCGATATTTTAAGTTGACTGATACGATTAGGGATTTTTTGAGGTGTTTTTATATGTTTTTCTTGATTTTTATATTTTTTGGACGTTTACGAATTAAATTTTTTGATATTTTTCAAACAATCACGAAAAAATGGGAAATTTTGCTATTTTTTTTTATCAAAATTCTAAAGTGACCGGTGCGATTCGAGATTTTTTTGAGGTGTTTTATGTCTTTTCCTTGATTTATATATTTTTTGACCATTTACAAATTAAAATTTTTGATATTTTTTAGACAGTCACGAAAAAATTAAAATTTTTGATAATCTATTTGTATTGATATTGTAAGGTGACTGGTGCTATTCGAAAAAATTTCGAAGTGTATTTATGTCTTTTTCTTAATGTTTATATTTTTCGAACGTTTACGAATTAAAATATTTAAAAAAATTTGAACACTCACGAAAAAATGTGAAATTTTGATACTTTTTCGTATCGATATTATAAGGAGACTGATGCGATTCGGGAATATTTGAAATGCTTTTATGTCTTTTTCTTGATTTTTATAATTTTCCAACGTTTACGAATCAAACTTTTTTAGATTTTTCGACAGTTACGAAAAAATGTGAAATTTTGAGATTTTGTATATATTGATATTCTAAGGTGATTGGTGCAATTCGGGAATTTTTTGAGATGTTTTTATGTCTTTTTCTTGATTTTTATATTTTTGAGATGTTTACGAATTTAAATTTATGATATTTTTCAGGTAGTTACGAAAAAATGTGAACTTTTGATATCCTATTCGTATCGATATTCTAAGGTGACTGGTGCGATTTAAAAATTTTCCAATGTATTTTTAGGTCTTTTTCTTGATTTTTATATTATTTTGGACGTCTAAAATTTAAAATATTGAATATTTTTCGGGCAGTCACGAAAAAATGTGAAAATTTGATACTTTATTAGTATCCATATTCTATGGTAACTGGTGCAATTCAAGATTTTTTTGATGTGTTTTTCTCAATTTTTATATTTTTTGTATGTTTACGAATTAAAATTTTTGGTAGTTTCGGGCAGTCACGAAGAAATGTGAAATTTTGATATTCCATTCGTATCGATATTCTATGGTGACTGGTGCGATTCAAGATTTTATAAAGATGTTTTATGTCTTTTTCTTGATTCTTATATTTTTCGGACGTTTACGAATAAAATATTTTGGTATTTTTCGAGCAGTTACCAAAAAATGTGAAATTTTGATATTTTATTCGTATTGATATTCTATGGTGACTGGTGCAATTCAGGATTTTTTTGAGGTGTTTATTTGTCTTTCTCTTGATATTTCTTTTTCTCGGACATTTACAAGTTAAAACTTTTGATATTTTTCGGTCAATCACAAGAAAATATGAAATTTTGATACTTTATTCGTATCGATATTCTAAGGTGACTGGTGCGTTTCGAGATTTTTTTAAGTTGTTTTTATGTATTTTTCTTGATTTTTATATTTTTCGAATGTTTACGAATTAAAATTTTGATATTTTCCTGGTAGTCACAAAAAAATGTGAAATTTTGATATTTTGTTGTATCAATATTCTAAAGTGATTGGTGCGATTCAGGAATTTTTTGAGGTGTTATTAAGTCTTTTTCTTGATTTTTATATATTTCGAAAGTTTACGAATTAAAATATTTGATATTTTTCGGGTAGTCATGAAAAAATGTAAAAATTTGATATTTTATTTGTATCGAAATTCGAATGTGACCAATGTGATTCGGGAATTTTTTTAGGTGTGTTATGTGATTTTGTTTATTATTTTATTTTTTGGACTTTTACGAATTATATTTTTTCATATTTTTCGAGCAGTCACAAAAAATGTAAATTTTTGTTATTCTATTTGTATCGATATTCTAAGGTTACTAGTGCGATTCGACAATTTTTTTAGGTGTTTTTGTAACTTTTACTTTATTTTTTTATTTTCAGACGTTTACGAATAATTTTTTTTGATATTTTTCGGACAATGACAGAAAAATGTGAAATTTTGATACTTTATTCTTATCGATATTCTAAGGTGACTAGCGCAATTCGAATTTTTTTTGAGGTGTTTCTATATCTTTTTCTTGATATTTATATTTTTCGGGCAATCACGAAAAAAATGTGAAATTTTGATATCCTCTTTGTATCGATATTCTAAGGTGACTGGTGCGATTCGGAATTTTTTTTGAGGTGTTTATATATCTTTATCTTGATTTTTATATTTTCTAACGTTTACGAATTAAACTTTTAGATATTTTTCGGTCAGTCTTGAAAAAATATGAAATTTTGATATTTTATTCGTGACGATATTCTAAGGTGACTGATGCGCTTTAGTAAATTTTTTAGATGTTTTTATGTCTTCTTTTTTTTTAATATATTTTTCGGATGTTTATAAATTAAAATATTTGATATTTTTCAGATAGTTACGAAAAAAAGAGAAATTTTGATATTATATTCGTATCGATATTCTAATGTGACTGGTTCTATTCAATAATTTTTTGAGGTGTTTTTATGTCTTTTTCTTGATTTTTATATTTTTCGGACATTTACAAACTAAAATTTTTAATATTTTTCAGACAGTCACAAAAACATTTGAAATTTTGATGCTTTTTTCGTATCGATATTCTAAGGGGACTAGTACGATTCCGGAATTTTTTGAGGTGTTTTTATGTGTTTTCTTCATTTTTATTATTTTTCTACGTTAACGAATAATAATATTTAATATTTTTCTGGCAATCACAAAAAAAGTGAATATTTAATATTCTATTCGTATCGATATTTTAAAGTGACTAGTACAATTCAGGATTTTTTGAGGTGTGTTTATATGTTTTTCTTGATTTTTATTTTTTTCGACGTTTACGAATTAAAATGTTTGATATTTTTTGGGGAGTCACGAAAAAATGTGAAATTTTAAAATTTTATTTGTATCGATATTCTTAGGTGAATGGTGCGATTTGAGATTTTTTTGAGGTGTTTTATGTCTTTTTCTTGATTTTTATATTTTTCAGATATTTACGAATTAAAATTTTTATATTTTTCGGACAGTCACAAAAATATTGGAAATTTTGATAACCTATTTGTACCGATATTCTACGGTGATTGGTGCGATTCAGAAATTTTTTAAGGTGTTTTTGTGTTTTTTTCTTGTTTTTTATTTTTTTCGGACGTTTACTAATTAATATATTTGATATTTTTCGAGTAGTCATGAAAAAATGTGAAATTTTGATACTTTATTCTTATCGATATTCTAAGGAGACAGGTGCGATTCGAGAATATTTTAGGTGCTTTTATGTCTTTTTCTTGATTTTTATAAATTTTGGACGCTTACGAATAATTTTTTTTTAGATTTTTTGGGCTGTAACGAAAAAAATGTAAAATTTTGAGATTTTATTTGTATCGATATTCTATGATGATTGGTGCGATTCGAGAATTTTTTGAGGTGTTTTTATGTCTTTTTCTTGATATTTATATTTTTCAGACGTTTACGAATCTAAATTAATTATATTTTTCAGGCAGTCACAAAAAATGTTAAATTTTGATATTTTATTTGTATTGATATTCTAAGGTGACTAGTGCGATTCGAGAATTTTTTGAGGTGTTTTTACGCCTTTTTCGTGATTTGAGAATTTTTGATATTTTTTGGGCAGTCATGAAAAAATGTGAAATTTTGATATTTTATTCATATCGATATTCTAAGGTGACTAGTATGATTTGAGAATTTTTTGAGTTTTTTTTATGTCTTTTTCTTGATTTTTATATTTTTTGGACGTTTATGAATTAATTTTTTTTATATTTTTCGCGAACTTAGGAAAAAATGTGAAAATTTGATACTTTATTAGTATCGATATTCTAAGGTAACTGGTGCAATTCGAGATTTGTCCAACGTGATTTATGTGTTTCTCTCAGTTTTTATATTTTTCGTACGTATATGAATTATATTTGTTGGCATTTTCCGGTACTGATGAAAAAATGTGAAATTTTTGATATTTTAGTTGTATCTATATTCAAAGGTGCTTGGTGCGATTCGGAAATTTTTTGAGGTGTGTTTATGTCTTTCTTTTGATTTTTATATTTTTCAGACGGTTACGAATTAAAATTTACGATATTTTTCAGGCAGTCACGAAAAAATGTGAAATTTTGATATTTTATTTGTATCGATATTCTAAGGTGACTGGTGTAATTCAGGATTTTTTTGTGGTATTTTTATGTCTTTTTCGTGATTATTATATTTTTAAGATGTTTACGAATTAAATTTTTTGATATTTTTTGGGTAGTCTCGAAAAAATGTGAAATTTTGATATTTAATTCGTATCGATATTGTAAGGCGACTGGAGCGATTCAAGAATTTTTTGACGTATTTTTATGTCTTTTTATATTTTTTTGGACGTTTACCAGTTAAAATATTTGATATTTTTTGGGCAATCACGAAAAAATGTGAAAATTTGATACTCTGTTAATATCGATATTCTAAGTTTACTAGTGTAATTTGAGATTTTTTTGATGCGTTTTTATGTGTTTTTCTCAATTTTTATATTTTTTGTACGTTTACGAATTAAAATTTTTTGTAGTTTCGGGTAGTCACGAAAAAATGTGAAATTTTTGATATTTTATTCGTATCGATATTCTTTGGTGACTAGTGTCATTCGTGATTTTTTTGAGGTGTTTTCATGTCATTTTCTTGATTTTTATATTTTTCGGACCATTACAAATTAAAAATTTTGATATTTTTCGGGCAGTTACGAAAAAATGTGAATTTTTTTTTATCTTATTCGTTTTGACATTCTATGGTGACTGGTGCGATTTGAAAATTTTTTTGAGGTGTTTTTATGTCTTTTTCTTGATTTTTATATATTTCGAAGGTTTACGAATTAAATTTTTTGATATTTTATGGGCAATGACAAGAAAATGTGAAATTTTGATATTTTATTCGTATCGATATTCTTAGGTGACTGGTGCTATTCGAGAATATTTGAGGTGGTTTTATGTCTTTTTCTTAATTTTTATAATATTTAGAGGTTTATGAATTAATTTTTTTAAGATTTTTCAGCAGTCACGAAAATATGTGAAATTTTGATATTTTATTTGTATCGATATTCCAAGGTGATTCGGGAATATTTTGAGGTGTTTTTATGTCTGTTACTTGATTCTTATATTTTTCAAACAGTTACGAATTAAAATTTATGATATTTTTTAGGCAGTCACAAAAAAATTTGAAATTTTGATATCTAATTTGTTTCGATATTCTAAGGTGACTGGTGCGATTCGAGAAGTTTTTGAAGTATTTTTATGTCTTTTTCTTGAGTTTTATATTTTTTTGAATGTTAAAGAATTAAAATATTTGATATTTTTCAGGTAGTCGCGACAAAATGTGAAACTTTGACACTTTATTAATATCGATATTCTAAGGTGACTGGTACAATTCGAGATTTTTTTGATATTATTTTTATGTATTTTACTCGATCTTTATATTTTTCGTACGTTTACGAATTAAAATTTTTGGTAGTTTCGGGTAGTCACGAAAAAATGTGAAATTTTTGATATTTTATTCGTGTCGATATTCTATGGTAACTGGTGTGATTCGTGATTTTTTTGATGTGTTTTTATCTTTTTCTTGAGTTTTTATTTTTCGGATGTTTACGAATTCAAATTTTTGGTATTTTTTGGTTCCTCATGAAAAATGTGAAATTTTGTTATTTTATTCGTATTAATATTCTATGGTGACTGGTACGGTTCGATTTTTTTTAAGGTGTTTTTATGTCGTTTTCTTGATTTTTATATTTTTAGGACGTTTAAGAATTAAATTTTTTGATATTTTTCGGGTAATCATGAGAAAATATGAAAATTTGATATTTTATTCGTATCGATATTCTAAGGTGACTAGTGTATTTCGGGATTTTTTGAAGGTGTTTTTATGTCTTTTTCTTGAATTTTATATTTTTCGGACGTTTACGAATTAAAATTTTTGACATTTTTCTGGCAGACACGAAAAAATGTGAAATTTTTATATCTTGTTCGTATCGATATTCTAAAGTGACTGGTGCGATTCGTGAATTTTTTGAGGTGTTTTTATGTCTTGTCCTTGATTTTTATAATTTTTGAACAATTACGAATTAAAATTTTAGTTATTCTATTCGTATCGATATTCTAAGGTTACCAATACGATTCGAGAATATTTTTGACGTGTTTTTATGTCTTTTTCTTCATTTTTATATTTTTCGGCCGTTTACAAATTTAAAATTTTGATATTTTTCGGGCAGTCACAGAAAAATGTGAGTAGTATGATTCGAGAATTTTTTGAGGTGCTAATATGTGTTTTCTTGATTTTTATATTTTTCAGACGTTTACTAATGAAATTTTTTGATATATTCGTATCGATATTTTTAGGTAACTGGTGCTATTCGAGAATTTTTTGAAGTGTTTTTATGTTTTTTTATTGATTTTTATTTTTTTCGGACGTTTACGAATTAAAATTTTTGAGGTGTTGTTATGTCTTTTTCTTGATTTTTATATTTTTAGGACGTTACGAATGAATTTTTTTGATATTTTTCAGGTAGACACGAAAAATGTGAAATTTTGATATTTTATTTGTATCGATATTCTGAGGTGGCAAAAGCGATTCAGGAATTTTTTGAGGTGTTTTTTCATATTTTTTTGGCTGTCACGATATAAAGTGAAATTTTGATATTTTATTCGTATCGATATTCTTAGGTGACAGATGCGATTCGAGAATATTTTGAGGTGTTTTTATGTCTTTTTTCTTGATTCTTATATTTTTCGAATGTTTACGAAATAAAATTGTTAATATGTTTCAAGCAGTCACGAAAAGTATGAGATTTTGATATATTATTCGTATCAATATTCTATGGTGACTGGTGTGATTCGAGTATTTTTTGAGGTGTTTCCAAGTCCTTTTCTTGATTTTTTTATTTTTCGGACGTTTCAGAATTAAATTTTTTGATATTATTCAGGTAGTCAGAAAAATGTGAAATTTTGAAATGTTATTCGTATCGATATTCTAAGCTGACAGTTGTGATCCGAAAATTTTTTGATATATTTTTATGTCTTTTTCTTGATTTTTATATTTTTGAGTCGTTTACCAATTAAAAATTTTGATATTTTTAAAGCAGTCACGAAAAAATGTGAAATTTTAATATTTTATTCGTATCGATATTCTAAGGTGACTAGTTCGATTAGGAATTTTTTGAGCTGTTTTTATGTCTTTTTCTTGATTTTTATATTTTTCAGATGTTTACGAATTAAATTTTTTTATTTTTTCGGTAGTCAGGAAAAAATGTTAAATTTTGATATTTTATTAGTATTGTTTTTCTAAGGTGACTGATGCGATTCGAATATTTTTTGAGGCGTTTTTATGTCTTTTTCTTGATTTTTATATTTTTCAAACATTTACGAATTAAATTTTTTATATTTTTTGGGTAGTCACGAAAAAATTTGAAACTTGGATATTATATTCGTATCGATATTCTTAAGTGATAGGTGCGAATCGGGATTTTGTGAGGTGTTTTTATGTCTTTTTCTTGATTTTTATATTTTTCAAACGGTTTCGAATAGAAATTTTAGATATTTTTTGGTAGCCACGAAATTTTTTAAAATTTTGACATCTTATTCGTATGAATATTCTAATGTGACTGGTGCGATTTGAGTATTTTTTGAGGTGTTTTTTATTTCTTTTTATATTTTTCAAACATTTACGAATTATTGTTTTTGATATTTTTTCGGCAGTTACGATAAATATGAAATTTTTATTTTTTTCGTATTGATATTCTAACGTGACTGGTGTGATTTGAGAAATTTTTGAGGTGTTTTTATGTCTTTTTCTTGATTTTTATATTTTTCGAACGCTTACGAATTAAAATATTTAATATTTTTGAGGCAGTCACGAAAAAATGTGAAATTTGATATTTTATTCTTGTTGATATTCTAAGTTGACTGGTGCGATTAAGGACTTTTTTGATGTGTTTTTATATCTTTTTCTTGATTTTTATATTTTTCAGACGTTTACAAATTATTGTTTTTGATATTTTTCAGGCAGTTACAAAAAATGTGAAATTTTTAAATTTTTTTCGTATCGATATTATAACGTGACTGGTGTGATTCGAGAAATTTTTGAGGTGCTTTTATGTCTCTCTTGAATTTTATATTTTTTCGACGTTTACGAATTAAATTTTTCGTATTTTTTGGGTAGTCACGAAAAAATGTGGATTTTGATATTTTATTCATGTTGATATTCTAAGGTGACTGGTGCGATTCAGGACTTTTTTGAGATGGTTTTATGTCATTTTCTTGATTTTTATATTTTTCGGACGTTTACAAATTATTGTTTTTGATATTTTTTGGGCAGTTACGAAAAAATGTGAATTTTTTATTTTTTTTCGTATCGATATTCGAACATGACTAGTGTGATTCGAGAAATTTTTGAGGTGTTTTTATGTCTTTTTATTGATTTTTATATTTTTCAGACGTTTACGAATTAAAATTTTTGGTATTTTTTGGGCAGTCACGAAAAATGGTGAAAATTGATATTTTATTCGTGTTGATATTATAAGGTGACTTGTGCGATTCGAAAATTCTTTGAGGTATTTTTATGTCTTTTTCATGATTTTTATGTTTATCGAACGTATACGAATTAAAGTTTTTGATATTTTTTACGAAAAACTGTGAAAATTGATATTTTGTTCGTATCGATATTCTAAGGTGACAGGTGCGATACAAAAATTCTTTGAGGTATTTTTATGTCTTTTTCATGATTTTTATATTTTTCGAACGTATACGAATTAAAGTTTTTGATATTTTTCGTATAGTCATGAAAAAATGTGAAACTTTAATATTTTATTCGTATCGATATTCTAAGGTGACTGGTGCGATTCGGGATTTTTTAGGTGTTTTTATGTCTCTTTTTTATTTTTATATTTTTCGGACGTTTACGAATTAAAATTTTTGATCTTTTTCCAGAAGTCACGAAAAAAATGTGAAATTTTGATATTTTATTTTTATCAATATTCTAAGCTGACTGGTGCAATTTGGAAATTTTTTGAGGTGCTTTTATGTCTTTTTCTTGATTTTTATATTTTTTGGATGTTTACAGGTTAAATTTTTTTTATCTTTTTCGGACAGTCACGAAAAAATGTGAAATGTTGATATTCTATTCGTATCGATATTCTAAGGTGACTGCTGCGATTCGAGAATTAATGATTTTTATTGATATTTATATTTTTCGAACGTTTACAAATTAATTTTTTTGATATTATTCGGATAGTCACAAAAAAATATAAAACATTAAATTTTATTTGTATCGATATTCTAAGGTGACTGGTGCAATTCGTGAATTTTTTGAGGCTTTTTTATGTCTTTTTCTTGATTCTTATATTTTTCGGACCTTTACGAATTAAATTTTTTGATATATTTCGGGCAGTCACGAAAAAATAAGAAATGTTAAAATTTTATTCGTATCAATATTCTAATGTGACTTGTGCGATTTGGCAATTTTTTGAGGTGTTTTAATTTCTTTTTCATGAATTTTATATTTTTCGGACGTTTTGAATTTGAAATTATGATATTTTTCGGGTAGTCACGAAAAAATTAGAAATTTGGATATTCTATTCGTATCGATATTCTACGTTGACTGGTGCGATTCGGGAATTTTTTGATGTGTTTTGGTCTTTTTCTTGATTTATATATTTTTCGGACGTTTATGAATTAAATTTATTGATATTTTTCGGGCAGTCACATAAAAATTTAATATTTTGATATTTTATTTGTATCAATACTATAAGCTGACTGGTGCAATTTGGGAATGTTTTGAGGTGCTTTAATGTCTTTTTCTTGATTTTTATATTTTTCGGATGTTTACAAGTTAAATTTATTTTTATCTTTTTCAGGCAGTCACGAAAAAATGTGGAATATTGATATTTTATTCGTATCGATATTCTAAGGTGATTGGTGTGATTCAGAATTTTTTTGAGATATTTTTATGTCTTTTTATATTTTTCGAACGTTTACGAATTAAATTTTTTGATATTATTTGGATTGACACTAAAAAATGTAAAACTTTAATATTTTATTTGTATCAATATTCTAAGGTGACTGGTGCAATTTGGAAATTTTGTGAGGTGTTTTTATGTCTTTTTCTTGATTTTTATATTTTTTGGACGTTTACGAATTAAAATTTTTGATATTTTTTGGGCAGTCACGAAAAAATTAGAAATTTGGATAGTCTATTCGTATCGATATTCTACGGTGACTGGTGCAATTTGGGAATTTTTTGAGGTGTTTTTGTCTTTTTCTTGATTTATATATTTTTCGGAAGTTTACAAATTAAATGTTTTGATATTTTTCAGGTAGTTACTAAAAAATGTGAAATTTTGATATTTTATTCATATCAAAATTCTTAGGTGAGAGGTGCAATTTGGGATTTTTTTTGTGGTGTTTTAATGTGTATTTCTCGATTTTTATATTTTTCGGACGTTTACGAATTGAAATTTATGACATTTTTCGGGCAGTCATGAAAAAATGTGAAATTTTAATATTTTATTTGTATCGATATTCTAAGGTGACAGGTGCGATTTGAGAATTTTTTGAGGTCTTTTTATATCTTTCTTGATTTATATATTTTTTTGGCGTTTATGAATTAAATTTTTTGATATTTTTCGGACAATCACGAAAAAATGTGAAAATTTTGATATTTTATTTGTATCGATATTCTAAGGTGACTAGTGCAATTAAGAATTTTTTGAGGTACTTTTATGTCATTTTCTTTATTTTGATATTTTTCAAACGTTTAGGAATAAAAATTATTGATACTTATCGAACAGTCACGAAAAAATGTGAGATTTAGATATTTTATATGTATCGATATTCTAAGGTGACTGTTGTGATTCAGAAATTTTTTGAGGTGTTTAATATCTCTTTCTTGTTTTTCATATTTTTTGGATGTTTACGAATTAAAATTTTTGATATTTTTCAGGCAGTCACGAAAAATTGTTAAATTTTGATATCTTATTTGTATCGATATTCTAAGGTGACTGGTGCGATTCGTGAATTTCTTGAGGTGTTTTTATGTCTCTTTCTTGATTTTTATATTTTTCAAACGTTTACGATTTAAAATCTTACATATTTTTCGGGGAGTCACGATAAAATGTGACCAAATCGATATTCTAAGGTGACAGGTGCGATTAGGAAATTTTTTGACATATTTTTATGTCTTTTTCTTGTTTTTTATATTTTTCGGACGTTTACGAATTAAAATTTTTGATATTTTTTGACCAGTCACTTAAAATTGTGAAATTTTGATATTATATTCATATCGATATTCTAAGGTGACTGGTACGATTCGGGAATTTTCTTGATTTTTATATTTTTCGGGCAATCACGAAAAATTGTGAAATTTTGATCTTTTATTCATATTGATATTCTAAGGTGACATGTGCGATTCGGGAATTTTTTAAAATTGTTTTTATATCTTTTTCTAGATTTTTATATTTTTCGGACGTTTACGAATTAAATTTTTTGATAATTTTAGGGTAGTCACTAAAAAATGTGAAATTTTAATATTTCATTCGTATTGATATTCTAGGGTAACTGTTGCGATTCGTAAATTTTTTGAGATGTTTTTTATGTCTTTTTCTTGATTTTTATATTTTTCGACGTTTTCGAATTAGAATTTTTTATATTTTTTGGGCAGTCACGAAAAAATGGAAAAATTTGAGTTTTTATTCGTATCGATATTCTAAGTTGACTGGTGCGATTCAGAATTTTTTTGAGGTATTTTTTTTGTCTTTTTCTTGATTTTTATATTTTTCGAACGTTTACAAATTAATTTTTTTGTTATTCTTCGGGCAGTCACGAATAATGTGAAATTTTGATATTTTATTAGTATCAATATTCAAGGTGACAGGTGCGATTCAATATTTTTTTTGAGGTGTCTTTATGTCTTTTTCTTATTTTTTATATTTTTTGGACGTTTATAAATTAAATATTTGATATTTTTCGGGCAGTCACTTAGATTTGTGAAATTTTGATATTCTATTCGTATAGATATTTAAGGTGACTAGTGCGATTCAGAAATTTTTTGAGGTGTTTTTATGTCTCTTTCTTGATTTTTATATCTTTCAAACGTTTACGAATTAATTTTTTTTTTATATTTTCGGGCAGTCACGAAAAAATGTAAAATTTTGTTATTTTATTCAAATCGATATTCTAAGGTGACTGGTGCTATTCGGGAATTTTTTGAGATATTTTTATGTCTTTCTTATTTTTATATTTTTTTGACGTTTACGAATTAAATTTTTTGATATTTTTCGTGCAGTCACTTAAAATTGTGAAATATTGATATTTTTTTCGTATCGATATTCTAAGGTGACTATGCGATTCGGGAATTTTTTTAGGTGTTTTTATGTCTTTTTCTTGATTTTTATATTTTTCGGCAGTTTACGAATTAAATTTTTTGATATTTTTTGTGCAGTCACGAAAAAAATGTGAAATTTTGATATTTTATTCGTATTGATATTCTAAGGTGACATATGCGATTCGTGAATTTTTTCAGGTGTTTTTATGTCTTTTTCTTGATTTTTATATTTTTCAGACAGTCACTAAAAATGTAAAATTTTGATATTCTAAGGCTACTGGTGCGATTCGAGATTTTTTTGAGGTATTTTTATGTCTTTTTCTTGATTATGATATTTTTCGACGTTTACGAATTTGAATTTTTGATATTTTTCGGGCAGTCACGAAAAAATGAAAAATTTTGATGCTATATTTGTATCGATATTCATAGTTGACTGGTGCGATTTAGGAATTTTTTGAGGTGTTTTTATGTCTTTTTCTTAATTTTTATATTTTTCAAACATTTACAATTTAAAATTTTATCTATTTTTCGGGTAGTCACAAAAAATGTGAAATTTTGATATTTTATTCGTATCGATATTCTAAGGTGACAGGTGCTATTCAGGAATTTTTTGAGGTGTTTTTATGTCTTTTTCTTGATTTTTATCTTTTTCGGACATTTACAAATTAAAATTTTTGATATTTTTCAGGCAGCCACGAAAAAATGTGAAATTTTGATATTTTATTCGTATTAATATTCTAAGGTGATAGGTGCGATTCGGGAATTTTTTGAGGTGTTTTTATGTTTTTTTTTTAAAAATATTTTTTGGGCAGTCACGAAAAAATATGAAAATTTTATATTTTATTCGTATCGATATTTTAAGGTGACAGGTGCGATTCAGGAATTTTTTGAAGTGTTTTTTTATGTCTTTTTCTTGATTTTTATTTTTTCAAGACGTTTACTAATTAAATTTTTTGATATTTTTCGACTGTCACTAAAAAATGTGAAATTTTGATATTTTATTCGTACCGATATTCTAAGGTGACTGGTGCGATTCTAGATTTTTTTGAGGTGTTTTTATGTCTTTTTCTTGGTTTTTATATTTTTTTGACGTTTACGAATTAAATTTTTTTACATTTTTCGGGCAGTCATGAAAAATGTAAAATTTTGATATTTTATTCGTATCGATATTCTAAGGTGACAGGTGCGATTCAGGAATTTCTTTAGGTGTTTCTATGTCTTATTCTTGATTTTATATTTTTCGGACGTTTACGAATTAAATTTTTTGATAATCTTTTCGGTAGCCACGAAAAAATGTGATATTTTGATATTTTATTCGTATCGATATTCTAAGGTGAAAGGTGCGATTCGGGAAATTTTTAAGGTGTTTAGTATCTTTGTCACCGATCCATTCAGCGGTTCGTCAGCTTCCCTTATCTTCAGCTTTTTCAGCTTTTCCTCTCCTTTTTGTCCAATAATGTCCTTGCCTTGCTCTTTTGCCTTCATAGCTGCAATTTAGCACTTAACCATCAGTTTTGAGCATAAAATAGGCATCGAACTTGCCCTGGTGGTCCAATCGGCTAATTTAGGTGAATGATAGATATGATCTTAGGCACAATTTTTGGAGAGTGAACTAACTTGCTATTATACCTCTTTGTTACCACCTTGTGAGACTGTGAACCTAGCTTAACACCATTTGAACCTAACCTTTTTTTTTGGATGAAACATGAACTGATTTGACCTATTTTCCAATTACATAAAACCTTCATGAAGCATTGGTCTGTTTGAATAGCAAACTTAGGCCAAAAGCTTAAGTTGGGGGTGTGGTGAAAAATGAGAAAAGTCAAGAAGGTTGTAAAAAATTTATCCTTGATGGATTGTGTTGAAAAAGATGGAACCCCTATAAAAAAGAGAGAAGAAAAGCAAAAGAAGAAAAAGATTGAAAAAGAAAAAGAATGTTGCAATAAAGCTTGTGCAATGGATAAAATAAATGGGATATCCAATGAATCATGCTTAAAAGAACATAAGATGGATTTTGAAAATAAAAAAGAGTGAAAGAAAAGGAGAAAAATTGAAATGCAGGCCATGCTTCATGAGTGTAGAAGTCACAAATCCAAAATGATCATACCTTTACCCTCAACCTCGTTACAAGCCTTGAAAGACCTTTGTGATATTTATTGAGCTTAATGTCATGTTGATTGGAAAATATCGGCATTCCTATGAGTAGAATCATGCATGTGTTTATCTTTGAGAGTTGCTTTTGATTCCTTGATTCTTAAATTTTGATGAGCTTTGTGTGAGCATGGAATTATTCTTGATGTGAGGGCATTCAAATACTTTTATTGAGCTTGAATTTGTATTCGAAGCAATCAATTAGAGCTTGTTTTTTGTTTGATGATGGCTAATCACAGTATGAAAATTGTAGTGCACAATTAAACATTGCATGGGTGAATTGAACCTCATGTGCATTCATGTTTGAGTCTTGAGTAGCACTATTTGTAGACAACTCTGTTGAACTGATTGATCTTGTGTTTTACTTGAGGACAAACAAAAGTTTAAGTTGGGGGTGTTGATGAGTTAGGGATTTCGACTCATTTAGGGCTTATTATTAAGAGTTTTAGTGTCCTCAATGCCTATTTTATGCTCTAAACTAATGTTAAAATGCTAATTTGCAAAAGCGGGCAAGAAGGAGTGAAAGGCAAAAGAGCAATGCAAGGACATTAGCGGGCAAGAAGGAGCGAAAAAGCTGAATAAAAGCATGGTTGATGCTCGCCAAAGCAACTCGGCGAGTCGCCGAGTGGCTCTTCAGCTCACCAAAAGTTACAGTAGGACGTCCCATGGACAAAGCCAACTTGGCGAGGAGATTGGTGTTTTAGTGAGGTGCCGAATGGATTGACGATGGAGGTTTTGATCGCCTAAAGTCATAGAAGGGAAGTTGTAAAAAGCTAAGCCAAGAAGGCAATGGAAAGGATCACTCTGCGCATCACCGACCTGGTCAGCGAAGCCCGACTTATTTTACCGAGTGCTCCGAAGCTGAAAATCTGGTCACGTATAAATGCAATTTTCAAAAGAAGAAAGAGGAGTTCTTGAGTTTTTGAGAGTTCTCACATTGTCCAGTTCTGGGTTTTTCATCCCTAACATTGTTCTTTTAACTTGTTAAGTAGAGATTTAGGTTTTATTTGATTTGGAATTCAATTTGAGCATTTTGAAGACTTGTGGATTGTTGTCCAAGCTGATGGAAAACGTAGTTGGTAACTATTTCTTGCTCTGTATAATGTGTGGTTAAAACCCCCAGTCTTGGGGGTGTGATTATGTGATTGAATGCTTCGATTAGCTTATGGGTGTTAGTATTTACTGATTTGATTGTTGATTTGAAGTGGGTTCAATTGATAGTTGAGTTTTAATTGATGAATTGTAGTTGCAAATACAATTTTAGCCTAGCATTCTACGTTTGCTATAGAAAGAAGTTTTAGAGTTAAAACTATTGATTGATGATTGTAGTGATTGGGTTGTTGTAGACTTAGCTTGAGAAAGTGGGTCTAAATCCAATCCTACTAATCTAGCTTGAAAAAGTAGATTGATTGAGGTATTTGTTGTTTATATGTGTTATGCTTGTCGAGGTTTGAGAGAACTCGCTTGACTCGTGATAGTTGATATAGAAATGGCTATTACACTTGAAACCTATCCTACACACTAAGATTCAACAATTTCTTGTAAATAATAATCACCCATTAAACAAAATTGGCATTCAATTGATCACACTCCCAAGGACCCTCTCTACTTGTTTATTCCCGATTGTTCATAGTTGTTAATTATTCACCCAAATCCCACCATTTGACAGGTATCGCCAACCCCTAGCGATTTACTTTATTGTTTCGAAAACGTCCACACCTACGAACAATTAGAACACCATTTCACTTCGTAATTGAATTCTTTACCATATCGCTCCTTGTGGGATCGACCCCAACTCTTAGTTGGGTTTATACTTGATTGCGTCTGCCTACACTTAGAATCAAATGAAGTGTAGTTGAGCGTTATCAATAGGCTCTTTACCAAAAAACCTCCACAGGGAAAAAAGAGAAAAAGCTAAGTGGTCGTATGGAAATAAGAAGTAAAATAAATATCACTTTATTTGAAATTTTTAAAATTTGATTCGTTTTGACAATACTTTTTGAAAATATATTTAGAATTTGAAATGTCGTTCAAAAAATATATGAGTTATACCCCCTTATTTTAAAGGACTGGCCAAAAATATTTATTTATGAAAGCAAAAACGCCCAAAATGAAAGTGTTCTAAACAAAAAATATTCCAACCATGTTTGTTTTTCTGTTCTCCTTTCCCACCTTGTATTTCGATTTTATTTTTATAGATGTTTAATAATTGAACGAAACTGGATCAAAATCGATAACAACCAAATAAATAAATACACATTATATTTTATTTGGTTTATTTTAAATAGTTTGATAATTGTCTAATTTGATTTTAGTTTTGGGTCAATAACCGCCCGAAATGTTTATTTTCTTGCCGATGATGTTCTAGTTGTTTTCATAATTAAAAAATCTCAACAAGATGAATTGCACAGCATCCCGAAGGAAGATATTATTATCCAAAGTGGGAGGAAAAAGAAGGTAGAATTGAAGACAACTCCCTATAGAGAGATGAAGGAAATGGGGGAGCTTAATTTGGAAACCCTAAGAATTAGGGTATGGATATAAGGGCACGCTGATTTACTCTTTTGACTGGGCCGTGGTTTTTTCTTGAATTTTATTTTTTATGGGCCATTTGGTCTATTTTGTACAAACATATATTTTTTAATAAAAGGAGCCCCCAACTCCTCTATTGAACCCAATCCAAAAAAACTGAAATTGCTAGTGATATCTTCTAAATTACTAGTATACCAAATCAATTAGTAAGTAATTTAATTTGTGCCTATTAAGGATTAGCAAATGGTAAGACCCGAGATATAAATACCATTTTGATTGTAAATATTAGTGTAAGGAAAATATGAGTAAATCAAGAGTTGGATTAAGATGATAAAAGATAAAAATGAAATTATGAGTTCTATATAACGAAACTTTAAAGCAAGAACACATCTTCATTTAGTAAATTAGAACTATTTTATTTTAATGATTGAGATAATTACATACAGGAAACTTAGAATAAAATTTAAAATAGTAATCATTTGAATTCTACTACTATCCACACTTTACTAGACAACAAGAATGATTTTGGTGTAAAATTTACAACAGATTGAATCATGAGATAATTAAAATCTTTTTCTATTCTAGCAGTTTATTCTGGGAGCACAAGAGTCTTCAGAAGGTTTAGGCATATCATGAAAGCCCACCATTACAGTCTTTCTCTTGGCTTTCCCTTGTTCTGCCAATCATTCCTCAAATTTTTCTCTAGCTCAATTCAAACTCTATCTCCATGTTTTTGATATTTTGTGTTTCTTTTTGCATTAGTCTCACAACTAAAGAGTTTTGTGTTGTTCTCTCAATTGGTCTGCTAGTTATACTGCAGTTGCTCGGTTTTTGTGGTGAGTATTCTAAAAGAAGTTTCTTTTGATGAGGAGCAACTTGTACAGTTTTCTTGATAAATAATTTAATCTTCATTTTTGGTTTCTTTTTTTGTAAGTGAAGTAATCTGATGTCTTCCTCTATCACTCTGTCTTTCTTTATCAGACTTGTTTTTCTTGATCACTTCACTTTCATCACTAGCATTATCACCTGAATCATCATGAAGAATCAAGTCATCATGATCTTTGGAGTGCATTATCTTCTTGAATATGTTATTTCTGCGCTTTCTCAAGATATATCACAATTTTTTTTTCTGAATTATGAGGGTCTTATTTATAGTCGTAGGCTGAAAGAGTTTGTATAACTACAAATATTTTCGGCCAACTATATTGAATTAACATGTGACATGATACTATTGGCTCCTTCAATAGAATTCATGTGTCACGGAATTTCACACGTGACGTCAAATAAGTGACCTCGACAATTATAGCTCAACTAAATAGACTGTCAAACAAAATTTGACCATTAATAAAAGGGAAAACTACAGACAAATATTCTTGTTAGTAGTTTTCCCTTTTATTAATGGTCAAATTTTGTTGGACTATCTATTCAATTGAGCTACAATTGATGAGGTCACTTGTTTGACGTCCCGTGTAAAATGGCGTGACACGTGAATTCTATTGAAGGAGCCAATATTATCATGTGATGTCACATGTTAATTCGGTATAGTTAGCCAAAAAGTATTTTTCGTTATACCAACTCTTTCAGCCTACAACTATAAATAAGACCATCATAATTTAGAAAATTATAAAATTGTTATATATCATGTGCACTTTGAGAAAGCGAAGAAATAACATATTCAACAAGATAATGAACTTTAAAGACAAGGATGACTCCATTCTTGATGATGATGCAAATGACAATGCTGGTGATGAAATTGAAGTGATCAAGAAAAACAAGTCTGAGACAGAAAGACAGAGTGGTAGAGGAACACATCATATTACTTTGCCTACAAATAAGAAACCAACAATAAAGATTAAATTGTGTATCAAGAAAATTGTACAAGTCGCTCCTCATAAAAAGCAACTTCTTTCATATTACTCACCACAAAAAAAAAGTAACTCCAATATAATTAGGAGACCAATTTAGAGAATAACAAGACCAATGCAAGAAGAAACACAAAACATAAAAAATATGGAGATGAAATTTTAATCAAGCAAGATAAAAATTAGGAAAGGTTGGCAGAACAAAGGAAAACCAAGAGAAATACTCTAATAGTGGACTTTCATGATATGCTTAAACCTGTTAAAGACTCTCGTGCTCCCAGAAGACATTGTTTGAATAGAAAGAAATTTTGAGTATCTCATGATTCAATCTATTGTAAATTTTACACCAAAATCTTTCTTTTTATCTAATAAATTGTGGATATCAATAGCATTAAAATGATTACTATTTTTAATTGATTCTAAGTTTTCTGTACGGAAATTATCTACAAACATTAAAATAATATAGTTGCAATTTCCTAAATGTAGTTGTATTCATCCTTTAAAGTTATGTTATATACAACTCACAGTTTCATTAGTGTCTTTTATCATCTTAATCCAACTCTTGCTTTACTCATATTTTCCTTACACTAATATTTACAATTAAAATCGTATTTACATATCGGGTCTCACCATATGCTAATCCGGAATAGGCACACATTATTTTACTTACTAGTCATTTTAGGTATACTAGTTATTTAGAAAATATAACTAGCAATTTCAATTTATTTGTTTTTGGTATTTTTGTTTAATAATGGAGTAGGAGCTTCTTCAATTCTACATATATGTCTGTAAAAAATAGACCAAACGAAAAAAATAAAATTCAGGAGAAAACTACGACCCAATCCAAAGAGTAAGCCAACCTGCCCTTATATCCAGACCATAATTCTTTGGGTTTTCAAATTGAGCTTCCCCATTTCCTACATATCTCCGTTGAGAGATATTTTCAACTCTACCTTCATTTTCCTCTTACTATTGATCATCAATATCTTTCTTTGGGATGTCGTGCAATTCATCTTTTTGAGATTTTTTAATAATGAAAAACAATTAGAACATTATTGGCTAGAAAAAAAACATATGGTCGGTTATTGACCCAAAACAAAAATAAATTTAGTCGATTTTTAAATTATTTAAAACAAACCAAATTAAAAATAATGTATATTTTCTTATTGGGTGGTTATCGATTTTGATTCAGTTTATTTCAATTATCAAACATATACAAAAATAAAATCAAAAGACAAGGTAGGGAAGGAGAACAGAAAAACATACATGATCAATATCTTTTTTTTTCCAGAATAGTTTTATTTTGTCTTTTTTACTTTCATAAATAAATATTTTGGGCAAGTTATTCAAAACTGTGGGGGTATAAGTCTTATATTTTTTAAATAACAGTTTAATTCTAAATATAATTTCAAAAAGTGTTTCCTAACACGAAGCCAATTTTAAAAATTCTAAATAAAGCGATTTTTATTTTACTTTTTTAGCCACAAGTCCACTTAGCTTTTTCGTTTTGCCCTGTGGGGGTTTTCTTTGTTAAGAGATGCTCCATCAGATTAAGTTTACCTCTTAACCTTTATATCTTTCATAGTGACTCATGAATCCTTCCTTTTGATACACACAATGGTCGTGGTGGAGTGGTATGTCACGACCGGAGCCTACACCCTGGAATTAGTCGATACTCGAAAACCATTGTTGGTCCCTAAGCGAACCCTCATCCTGCTAACTACCAGCGGAAGACTAACTCGAGAATACATATCATAAAAATGAAAGAAATTCTAAATCAACACTGTATTAAATCTCAAAACTCTCTGAATATATAAGTTTTAATGAAATCCTCTGGAACCGAAAGACTCTCCAAAGTTGTCTATCTATGAATCCTTTACTATATATAGACGAGTGTCGAGACAAACCCCCCAACTACTACTCAGAATTCTACTAATACTAACGACTCATAAAACATAAGTCCTCTAAGAGCAAGGAGACCTCACTCGAAAGATGACGAGCAAATGAACTGTTTTCAACACAGTCTTATTGTCTCAACACACTCTATTTGAAATAATTTGACATGAAACAATGAAATCTAGGTACAAGGTATGAATAGAACTACTATGCCTTTAACGATAGACTGATAACTTTCAAGTTTAGCAAGACTTTCAACCTTTTTCTCTAGGAATACTACTGATCATCACCATCACTCACACAACTAAAAAAGGATCACTGAAAAAGCTTAGAGCAAAAGATCATAAGCACGATTCATTCAAGAAATCTGATGTAAGAATATGAATGATGTAGTATTATGTTGCTAGCCATTGAAAGTAAATCATGTATTTTTGATACTAAGCATACTACGAGACATGAGTGCTTATATGCATAGGTTCATATCGTGAGGCTGATATCCATAACTTTATGGAGTAAGATTGAGATCAATGGGCTAAAGTCTTTGCCCCTCATTCATGAAATTGAGCATAGACGTGAATCTATCTGAAGTGTATGAGCATATGTCATAGATGCAATTCTGATATTAGAAACATCAACAAGATGTTGCAATGAGTAATCTTTGAGGAATACTCTAGAGTATGAATGGATTGATATAACACTATAACTCTTTTTGAACACATCATTATCTGATTCATAATGCTAGACTTGATTTCTCATCTTATAATCCCCTTTAGGTCTAAAGCTGATACTTTAAAGCTATGGATCTATTACATCATCTCTAAGTTAGTCTATATTTTTTTTTCTTACTCACAAAATGCTAATCTTATGGCTATTGAACTCTCCATGCGCATGCACGAAGATTCCTTCTAAGTCTTCTTTCTCAGATGCTTCTCGTAACCTTTTTGGGCTTATATAAAATACTTTCTATAACTATTTCCTGCGTTGACTAATAAAGTCGCTTAATCTAACTCTCAAGGGAAAAACAATGCTTACATCAACCTATTCCATATTGACAACTCAAATATACTATCTAGGCACACATGAAAAATGGTAAACATAATTAGAACCTCGTCCAACTAAACACGATCTCTGGTATAACATTTAATGCTATTGCTAATCTAATGACTTAGACTCATTCCATTGATCTCATCTAAGAGTCACACTACCACACTTGTACCACTCACCTTTTATAGAAAAGTAAGACCTTAATTCCTCACGTAATTTATGTTAAACATACTAGATCAGATTTTAAAACTAACATCATCACCTCCATGTTTCACAACTTAAGTACTATTTACCAACTCACTATACATCATTTCATAATTAGTTCTATAACCATTTGAATACCACAAGTTTTCCCTTCAAAATCATAAGCTTATCTTAGATCTATCACCTCATGAATAATCTACTCTTATATTGAACACATATACCTGGTCTTCACTAAGAAAATAAAAAATTGACATAAACTCATTTCTAGTTAAAGTATATTCTAACTCATCCATACTAGTAACTCTTACGCTACCTTCTATCATGAAACCTATCCAAACTCATCACCTCTTAGTCTACCCATCAGGGGAAAATCCTCACTAATAACTTAGATGGTGCATGATTGCAACAACATAAATTTCCTCATCACTACCTTCCTTTCTTAGATTACTATACCTTTGCATGCATTATTCTATCTCTGGCCATTTTTACTACTACTGCTTACCACATCGTAACACATACTATCTTTTTCGGGTAAAAATACTATTGAAGCTCTAAAACACACATCCTCAAAAGGGTCTCAACAGAAAAAAAGTTTAGAGAAAAGAGTCTGGGAGTAGATCTTTCTTTTAGCTCGAATGCACAATTAAAATGAATAGGAGTGCATTCTTTTGAATCTCAACACTTATACTCATTCATGGGCTTCTCTCGAGTCCATCGAAAGTCTTATGACATTCTGAAAAGAATTTTGTTGAGAGCTACTCATCGATAAGGATCTGACTTTGCTATTTCAATAACCTTGGATATGAGGGGTATTCAAATGGATTTTAAAAATGCACGAGTTTGAGTAAGTTTCTTATGAAACAGTTATATTGCACGATTTAGAGTAAGAAAGAAAGGAAACTTTTATTAAATGTATGTAGTCCCTCATTTATAGAAATGGGGGACTCACAACCATATATAAGATCCTATTGACATGACTTCATAGACAACCTAGGACACTTGAGCTCTGGGGCTTTAATACCAAGTTTGTCACAACCCGAGCCTACACCCCTTACGTGACCAACACTGGAGAACCATTGATGGTCCCCAAGCGAACCCTCATCTTGGCCGACTAAAAGTGGAAGACTAACTCGAGCATACATAAATATTAAACTCAAAGAAATGCTAAATCAACAATTTATTAAATCTCAAAACTCTCTGAATATACACTAAGTATTAAACATACAGTTTAAAGAAAAACTCTGAAAGTGAAAGAGTCTCCACAACTGTCTATCTATGAAACCTCTACTAGATATAGATGAGTGTCGAGACAAGATCCACGACTACTCCAAATGCTACTAATACTGACAACTCATAAAACTAGAGTCCTCTAGAAACAAGGAGACCGCACTTGAAAGCTCACTATGGATGAAGTGATCTCGACATACTCTTGTTGAGGATCCTAAGAAATGACACATGTACATTGAATGTACGAGTATGTAATATAATGGAATAACAAATAATTGAATGAAAGGAATGCAATAGATGTCAATATATACTCAACTGAATGTAAAGAAATCAAAAAAGGAAATCATTAAAACATTACAAAACTCATCTCTGAACTTAACATATTAAGTGATATAATAAAAATACACTTTTAACTCTATTTGGGAGATTCTCTAACCAACAACCATCACTATGAGCTACGTGATGATACAACATCTCGCCCACACTGCCAAAATTGTCATATACTGTATTGGGTATAGAACCTCTCTACTAAGTGGATCCACTAAGCAATGAGGATTCATCCAAAAAGTATGATCTTGTACCCATGTTGGAAAGATATTATTTATAAGGATTTTGAGTTGACTGAACTAATCCCCATATCGGTACTCAATACTACTCAGAATAATATATATACTCATGCTTAAATATAAGAAACATACTTTTTCTATAGTTTGAGATAATTGCCCATATTATCCTCTTAAAAGAGGTAATTGCTCTTAAATATCAATGAACTCATAAACTCATTTAGAAATCAAAGTTTCTCTTTTCTCAAAATAATACTCTCTTTCTTCATCTAAAAATGAAATATTTGGGAAATACTTACTTCCATTATACTCTTTCTCAAACCCCTATTTACTTCCTCAAAAACTCAGTTTAAAACACAAATATTGGCTTTAAAAGATTCTCAAAATTTATACTCAAAATAGGGTTCATGCTAAATTATAGACATGACCGAATGAATTCAATGATCTCAATAACAATATAGAAAACTCAATGCTCAAAAGTCAAGAATTTAGAACTCAATGATACTACTTATCTCAAGAATACTCTATCATGGGGCTCATGCTGAAATATAGACATGAACAAATCAACTCAAGAATCTTAATGAAAAATATATAAAAATTCAATAATTTGGAATATAATTTCAAAAATGTGATTGTTTGAACCTTTAATTAGTCAAGAAATTATTTAAGGATTTTCTTAGATGCAAAAATACAAAAATGACTCTTTTTAATGTTTTCTCGTCGGCTAAATCGTCAGAGTGTTGTATCATGTTACTAAAATAGTCATAACTTTTTATTTGGAACTTGGATTGACGCAAAATTGGTGGTGTTGGAAAGCAGATTAAAATACCTTTACTTTGAAAGGCTATTGATATTCTAAGAGATATGATTGTTTGAAGTTGACCTAAGTAAAATCTCATATTGAAACTCAATTGGTAAGAAAGCTTTCAACTCAACTTTGTGCTAGGGTATTCTAATAACTGTAGTTCATATCCAAAATAATTCCCAAAGTAAAGAATTAACCTTAATACCCAAGAACAATTAAGAATCAATTAGTACAATCTTATTCATAAAGGAAGAATGATTCGAGTCTTAATTTAGAAAATTTTGGGGTGTTACATGTAAGTACTCCTTTCTTTTTAATCACAGATCTCGAGTTTAAGTCTCCTAGGAATGAAGTCGTCTTTGTAGAAAGCGGTTTACCACCAAATGTTGGACATCGTGGTGCTAATCAAGATTTAATTGGCTCCAATACAAGTACTGGACACCAGGTGGAATTTAAAAAAATAATCCTTTTGTTGAATGTTTACCTGTGCATACCTAAAGTTCAAAGACATAGATATCAGTAAAGGCCAAACTAAAGAACAAATTTATGTCTCTGAGTAATTGTTTTGAAATTTCTAGTCTAGTTTTCCCAAGGTTTACTTAAAGAATAATGGAGTCTAGCTTCAATGACTAACAAGGTGCTTAATCAGGGGATGGGTTGTTCTAATTCTCATTACAAAAAAATGAGCATAGACACTTGTGAAGAATGCCATTAATTTTTTGCAGAGATAGAAAGAGTGCAATTGTTTGACTTTGTTAAATTATATTGATATTGTCATGACCCGAGCCTACACTCCGGAACAGATACGATGTATAAGACTCCAAAAAGTCTCATACAAGCCTCATAGCATTCATAACATTCAATGTAAGGAAAATGATACATAAATAAAACTTTCTTTAAAACCATACAATCAAAACTTTATTTAAAACATTTGAAAATAGCGGAAGTCTATTGTCTCACATGGCCATCTAAAACAACATCTTGAAAACTAAAGTAGGGACACGACCCTTTACAATCGAAAGACTAACAATTGTCTATTACATGAAAGAAAAGGAACATCTAAACACTTGTCCTCGATCTATGAGGACATACCACTTTAGTCTTGGAGGAATCTCAATCCAAGCCCTTAAACTAGAGAGATTCAAACCGAGTACCAATCCCTACACTTCATAAAGGTAAAGGATATGTGTTAGCACAATTAAGTACTAAGTATGATATCCATGCAAAAACATACTTAAAGTGGACATTTTATTTGAAAGTCATGATATATTCCATTTTTAGAAAACTTCATGAACATAAGCATAAGAGGTATAATATACACATGTAACCAACATACAAGTCATTTCTTCACATTAGAACATAATCAACATATAAACCATTACCTTCACATTAAGCCTTCACCTCAAGTAACCCTCAAGCTATACTTTGTGCAATGTATGAATAGCGTCCCATACCACTATCCACACTAAGTACAACCTCAAGGTCACCAAAAGTGAACTTACCATTCAACCTTTCCATCTTTACACAATACTCATACATAAGAGACATAAACATTATATAAGTCATATCAACACATAGGGACCATCACCTAGGGAAACTCTAAGTCATACTTGTGCAATATATGAGTAGCATCCCATACTACTACTCACACTAAGTACTCCTTTGAAGCCACCATAAACAAGGTACATTCATATTCATTAAGTCATGACAATGAAGTAACTCATAATACAAATCCAAGTAAGGCAAACATCATTACATTAAATACATAAGTTAACATTGTTCATTAGCTTCGTTAAGATCACCTTCATTCATTAGACATTAGACCAACATTCTCCATTAGCATAATCATAAGAGCATATTCATTTCATTTAACATTACATCATAAAGGAGCACACCCTGACTACTCTTGAAGCCTACTTGTGCAATGCATAGATGGCATCCCATACTACCTCCCATACTAAGTAGTGCATTCTTGAGAAGCCATAGTTCATTAACATTCTTTGTGGGGTTAAGCCTTAACCGACATAGACCATGTGAGCAATTCATGGAATCCCGGTGTCACCCTCACCGAATAAGGGATTCCTACTTGCCTAAAGTAGGACCATTACTTTTAGCTTAGGTGGATCCACTAGCTAGACCTATGTGGGCACATAGTTATGGGATAGAGAGATTGCTACTAGATATCTCGCCTCAACTCACTTATGAGCATCCATCTCAAGAGATTGTTACTAGATACCCCGCCTCAACTCTTAGATGAGCATCCATCTCAATTCATATCCACTCGGTGCTTAGCATTATTCCCCACGGAGTACTTAACATTCATTACATTAGTCATGATAAGAGATTGTTAATACATACTCCGCCTCAACTCCCGGATAGGCATCCATCTCAAACCCAACATTCATTCATTAGATAGCTCATAGATTCAAAGATGAGAATAACCTTTCAACTAAGAATCCCATATTGTGAGAAAGTCCTTTCACAACATGTCATTATCATTCATTAGAGTACAATTGAGAATAGCCTTTCAATCAACCCATCATCATTAACATAATCATAGAAACTTCATTCATTAGTCATTCATGAGTGTGTGTATGTGAGAATAACCTTTCACATATAGCCTTATCATTCATAGGTGTTAATTGAGAAATAACATTCAATCATAACACAATTACATTCTAAACATGATCATAACTCTTTCATTGAGATCACACATATATACTTCACATCATAATCATACATAATCCTTCATGAAATTGCCCCATAGGGCTATGAACCAACATCAACCCATAAATCCAAACTACTAGAATATATAAGGAAATTGATATGATTCAATCACTAATTCAATATAGTCATAAATAATTCAACATACTTCCATGATCAATCAATTCCCAATCACAATTCACAACTTAAGAATTTGGGGGAAAACATGGGTTCATAGGATAAATCATATTAATTCATCTTTAAATCCAAAATCCATTCATAATTAAATGCAATAAATCCTTTGGAAAATGTTTGGAATCGAACCCATGCCAAGATTGAAAACTATGGTTTTTGGGGAAACATTGGAGACTTGAAATCACTTTTGAAATTGGCTCCTTGAAAAAAACTAAGTCAAGGATTAAGACTGCCATACCTTTTATGGAAGAACTCCACAAAAATCTCTTTAAAAATATGAATACTTTACCTTGAGAGCTTGAATCCTTCACCTCCAATGGAGGTTTCTAGAGAGAGAACTTTTGGAGGGGAGGGGAGGTTTCTAATTTGGGTTTTGAAATAATGAATTGAAAATAGAGTTTAATACTATAAAAACCCTTAAAATAACTTATAATAATAACTAAAATTAAAATGAATTTACCAAACCACCCCCACTTAGGCCGAACCAAGACAACAAACACAGGCATGACCTACGGACCCTCACCCACGGACCGTGGGTGGGGTCACGGACCGTGCTGTCACTTCGTGGTTTGGTTCAGCAACAAGGTTTTGGGGGCCTTGACGTACGGAGGCCATCAACGGGGCGTGGATGAACCTATGGGGCGTAGGTCCCCATCCGTAGGTCATCCCAAAATTTCAGCTTTTTGGTTTCTTGGGGTCTTGGGAGTTAGGCTTTAGGGTCCTCCTCAAGGACCCCTAGGGTGGTCCTGGGGGAGTCGTACCTTGACGGTTAACCCCTAAACCCCTCAACCATAGCTCGGGACAACATTCTACCACTTAAAAACCCACAACAACTCAAATACAAAGTCGTTAGGCTCTAGTTTCACCTATTCATTTTACTGGTCGTTACAGATATTATGCAAAAAGAAAATAAATAATGGAACCAGTCAACTTAATATATTAGTGTTACAGTCATATACTTGCTACAAATCGTCAAAATTCACCTGACATCAACATCTATATGTATGCATTTATAAGATTTTTAATTTGAGTACTTTTCTGTATATTCAAGATTAGAACTTTATTTATATGCATTTACAATATTTGTAAAGATCATTCATAAATAGAAATGGTATACCTCACATTAAATTAAGAAATCAAGTGAATGCTGATACTCTCCAAAATTACAAGACAAAAAGTAAGAACCAAAATTATGGTGAGAAATTTACAACTCGAATCATCATAATCTCAAAACCTTTTCCTATTACAACAGTTCTAAGGAGCACGCGGGTCATTAGCAGGTTTAGGCATTTGATCAAAGTCCACCACTACTATCTGTCTCTTAGCTTCCCTTTGATCTGCTAACCTTTCCTTCAATTTCCTCTTGCTTGATTCAAATTTCTTCTTCAGTGTTACTTTGTGTTTCTTGTTGCATTGGTCTTGCAACTGCAGTGCTTTGTTATGATTTCTGCATTGGTCTTTTATTTGAACTACATTTGAATTATTTTGGATGAGGATGAGGAGCTAACTTCTACATTCATCTTCATCAACGGCGACAAAATGCTCTTTGTTTAACCAGTGGTGTACTCTTTTCTCCTTCATTTGGTAGGTGTCTGTTGTGCACCTTCTCCATCTTGTTCAAACGTTTGTGGCTCTACTTGTCACTTTCAAGGTGCTTCTCGAAACAATTGAGAAAAGAATAATTTGTTTAAGGTGATCAATCATAATTCGCGTCTCTCTCTTAATTATATAAACCTTAGTTCTACGATTTTTAGAAACTTTTTCCCTTATCCAATAATGTTCAGGACTGCCCACTAATTTAGAAACATTTTCCCCTTTTCCAATATTGTTTAGGACTGCCACTAATTTAGAAACTTTTTTTTCCCTTTTCCAATATTGTTTAAAACTGCCCACAAATATACTTTTCTTATATGATTTAGGAGTACGCTGCCTTGTAACCTTGAGGTAACAACAGTTTCAAAATATCGGATTTGGATAAGTACCTTTAAGGGCTTGTTTGGTATAAGGGATAAGAGATAATTAATTAGAGGATTAATTTAAGAATGAATTTATCTCGTGTTTGTTTGGCATAAAAATATAAGATAAATTGTCCATAATTCTAGTGTTATTTTTGTCCTCATTGAGGATGGAATAAAAATATTGTCTTAAATTAATTAATCTCAAATTAAGTTGTTCCCGAAACAATCAGAGCCCTTAAACTCATGAATAACTAAGTTGTTTGAATGAAGTTTTGAGCTATGGTTTGAATCCTCAATTGGAGAAAATTATTATTCGCCGTTGATAACATTTGTGATTTTTAGTTGTAATATTTGCAGGGGCTGAGCTAGAATAGGAGTTGGGGGTTTAGCTGAATCTAGTAACTTTTGTCCAAATTCTATATCTATCTATGAAATGTAATGAATATGTGTGAACTATTAATTTAGAACCAATAACTTAAACAGACTAGGATTCAAAACTAGAAACATCAAATCAGAGTTTTACTTTTTGTATTATTCATACCTCTACGATTTGCATTATATTTTTTTGAAATAACTTGGTATTTCTTAAGAATGTTGGTTTAACGATTCATGTTTGCACCCTAAACGTGACGTCATTAGGAATTACTAGTGGCCCCAAGACAACACTTGACCTGGCATGCTATAAGGTTGAACATTGATTTATGCGGAAGATGAGGAATAATCGATAATGGGTTGTACTTTTGAAAATAAAATAGTGTCTATAATTAAATACATGAACAAATCTCAAATTCATTATATGTCAACCATTCAATTTATTGGTTGATAAAGTCGAATTAAAGTTTAAATAAAAATTATAGGAAAACTACCTAATAACATAAAAACGTCTACCATATGTGTTAATTTTCCCTATAGTGTTAAGATAATATATACCTCCGCTCACATCATCTATTATAATAATTTTTTCCTCCAATAGTTATCAAAAAAGAAAATAAGTTTCTAACTTTCCAATGATAAGGTCTATACCTCCTACGTCACTTTTTATTTGTCACAATTTTCTTTTGAAGTGTGAATTTAATTTATTTTTAAGCTTATTTTAATTAGAAAATCAAATATTTTAAATGTACAATTTAGATATTCGAAAAATTATATAAAAATACTATAAATTGCAATCTTTCTACATATTAATATGATGAAAAAATGATTATAAAATTAGGAACTTTTGATGTGCACTTTTTAAGTCCTAATTAATGGAACAATCTACAAAATGGTTCAAACAAATAACAAGCAAAACATTAATCTCTACATTCTTAAGCAAAGCAAGCGAAAGTGTTATTTTACAAGTTGACGGAGAAAGAAAATTAAATCATTGGGCGTGAAATGAGTTAAAACAAAGATGAAAAATATACAATACTTAACTTCTGAATTGTCAACTAAAACTCAGATTAAAAGATAAAGAAGGCATATTTTAGAGCTGAAGCAAGACTAATACATTGCAACATTGTTTTATTCAATTGCTTCAACTTAAGTTCATTTTAGTATTGCTACATGGCTAACAGGGAGAAATTCTTAAAATTGTCAAGTGTTCGGTCCATTATTTTAATTTTTGGTCCTTCTATATTGAATTTCATACATGTTGAATAAAGACATTTCACGGAACAACAAATACCTACCAAGTGAAGTTTGGGGATGTAACACCCCGTAAAACCTAGTAAAACCTAGCTAAGGCTTGACTAAATCTAGTTGGTTGAACTAGAGCCTCACATGTTAGTTTATAGTTGGAAACTTGTTTAAATGATGAAAATGGCTTTTGAAGTTAGTTTGAGGAGATTGGAGATCAAACGTCAAGAAACGACTATAACGTCCGGAAACTAGTCATTTGAACTAGTGAGTTGAAGGGGTCTTGTCGTTGAAGTTTGGAGTGTTGTTTGAGGGTGAAAATTAGTAGAAGTGACTCTCATACTTAGATGGACATGTTTAGGGGTTAAACGTCTGGGTACGATTCCCCAAAGACCACTCGAGTGGTCCTTGAGGAGGACCCCAAAACAGTCCCCCAAAGCTGTCTAAACAGCAAGCTTTCAGCTTTTTGGTGGTGATCTACGGATGCTTTCCACGCCCAGTAGATCAAACCACTCCCCGTAGGTCTTGGGCGTGGTTCCATAATTAGTCTCCCATGAACCCTGCAACATTTTTAGCCCCAGCCACCAACCACGGAAGCCATCCACGGTCAGTGGACTGATCCACGGTCCGTGGAAGGTGGCCATGGATGGGCACCTGTGTTGGCAGTTTTTAATCGAGTTAGGTGTTAGTTATTTGATTAGTTGATTAAGTGGGGGTTAAGGGAGGTCAGTTAGGTGGTTAATTAAATGACCTATATAAGCTAATAAGTTCCTGAACTAATCCATTAGTTCACCACAAGTCAAGACCCCAAATCAAAACCCAATTCCCATTCCCTCCCAAATTCTTCTCTCCAAGAACACCATTGAAGACCAATGAAGAAACCAACCTAGGGGCTTGAAGATGGAGGCTTTCTATTAGGATTTTCGTGGGTTTCTACACCTAAGGTATGGTGGTTTTCATCCATGGGTATCTATCACCCATGGAGCCCTCTCAAAAGCTTTCAATTCAATTCTTGAAATCTTCAAAAGCTAGGGTTTCAACTCAACCCCATGGATTCCTTTCAAAGTTGTTCTAAAGGATTGATTTACATTTGTTATGGATTATATTACTGAATTAAGATGATTTTAACTTGAATTCCAAAGATTCCATGAGTTTTCCCCTAACCATAGCTATGGCTTTTCCTACAATATGAATGTGATTAGAAGTTGATTCAATTGAATGAATAGAAGTTGATTATGATGTAATTGCATGATCTAAGTATAATTCTACATGTATTCTTGATTAACCTATGAATCTAAGATGAAATTGACATGATCTAGGTTTATCTCATAAAGAGGCAAGTTGAGGGGTTAGATGTGATCTTCTAGGATTGATGATCTTCTTGTTTAATTGCCTTAGATTAGATCACCTATACATAAATTGATCATGATGAATCTTGTAGACCTAGACTAACTTGATTATGATCATATTGGTTATATTGTTGGTTTATGATGTTCTTCTACATAAAGTGCCAAATCTAAGAGAATAGACTTGATCTCGACTCTTGGCTTTGAAGGACAATCTATGAAGGTATGTTATGATGAAGTTATATTATATGAGTTGTTGACCCACTTGTAGTGGAGGAGTTTACTTATCATGTATCTCTTCTATGAATGGATTGATCCACTTATGGTGGAGGTGCTTACTTGTCAATATGTATTGTAGTGTTGAGATAAGGTCCCTCTTCCCTACACCCCTAAATATGACTAGGCATGATACGTTATGAATACGAATGATATGTTATGATCATTGTGGTGTTATGCATGTTGAATTGTATGTGGTGCTATTGTGGAAGGACCCTACCCACATATCCCCCTAATATGAATATATGATTCTCTACATGCAATGAATGATCTACTTGAATGATGAATGGATCCATGTCTATTGTATTAATGTTAGATGTGTGATTTACATGGTCTAAGATCCTTAAATGCAATATATGTGAATCGTGCATGAGTTGGGATATGGTGTACATGTTGTGACCCTTTTTAGAAGGGAAGTGTCTATGATGATAATATCATTGTTGTTGTACCATTGTGAGACAATTATGCACACACACTCCATGCATAAACATGAATATGATGTACCTATGGTGTAAATTGAAAGACTAATTCTCATATGAACCTTTACTCACTATTATGCATGAAATGTACATGACCATGATATTATAACTATGAATGCCATTTTATGAATATGCATGATATGGAAATACTATGATAGTCTTGTTGTGTTAATTGAAGGGTTGTTCTTATTAACACCATGAACATGAGGTAAAAGGTTTACCTACACGATAATGATTCTAAGGTTGAAAAGACTATTCTCACCTAATGAATCCATGAGCTACCATGATACAAGGTGGTTTCAGTGCTATGCATTTTTCCACAAACATGAATACAAGTAAAGGATTAACAAGACTATCTAAAGGGAATTAGGCTTAGCACCGAGTGGATAGTATTGAGATGGAAACCCGTTGGCGTTAGAGTCTGGGTTCTTCTAGTAGCAATCTCCCTATACCCCTAACTATGTGCCCACATAGGTTCTTAGCTAGTGGATCCACCTATAAGCTAAACATGTTTGTTTCACCTTAGGCAAGTGAAACACCTCTTTTCGTGTGGGTTCATGACACCGGATTCCACGTAGCTCACATGGTCTATGTTGGTTACGGTCCTATTTCCCTACATGACAAGTACAAGTAATAAGACATGAAAAGATCTAAGACATGAACAAGAACAAGTAATTGAGTTATATGCCATGGGTTCTCAAGGGGTGTGACTTTGAGTGAGGGGTAGTATGGGATGCCACTCACATATGATGAGTAGACCTTGAGAGGATCTATAGTGTGTTTCTCCTATATGCATATACTATGACTATGATATATGAACTAAGAACATGATGCATGAACTATGACCATTGACTTCTTAAGAGGACCTACTTTGAGTGAGGGGTAGTATGGGATGCCACTCATATATGATGAGTAGTCTTCAAGAGTAATCATGGTTTGGTTCCCTTTTCTATATCATGACTTATGAGTTGATGCATGTTCCATTTGGTTATATGTTATGATCTACATTCCTTGACATGAGTTAAGTGATTATGAATATCTCTTGATTATGTGTATTAGCTTACATGAGAATAATGAGTTATAGGTATGAGCTTGGTGGCCTAGAAGTGATACTTAGTGTAGATAGGACTATGGACCCTATCTATGCATTGCACAAGTAGAGATTAGGGTTACTTATGTTGTTGTTCTACTATGATGTTATGATCTTGATATTTGGCTATGCATGAGTACTATGTCTTGTAATAATTGATAAATGCATTATGACTATGATTGGAGCCTATTTTTATGGTATGTTGTTATCCTTGTCCTTTGATGAACTATATGTGAGTTGTTTATGACTTATGTTCTCCAACCCTTTCAAGAATGATGTTCAAAAGTGCATAGCATGGGTTTCAACTAAAATGTCCCCTTTCAAGCATGTTTCAAGTGTTTTTATGCATAGGTACCATACTTAGTACATTCTTGTGCTAACCCATATTTCTATGTTTTCTACAAATGTAGGGGGTTGGTTCATGGAGATGGGATCTATTGATTCAAGCTTGGGAATAGGTGATCCTCCAAGCTAGTTTATAAGTCCTCAAGTTCGGGGACAAATATCTTACTTAGTAGATGTCTTAGTAATTTCATTATAGTTTCATTTTAGAACTATGTAAGGGTTGTATCCCTATATGTCTAAGTATTCTATTGTATTAGATGGCCAATGAGACATTGTTTAGACTCTTTTTGACTTTATAGAAATGACTTCGATTGTTGAAGAAAAAGTTTTAATTTTCGCTTTTATTCTATGACATATGCAATGATGTATGCTAAGGGCTTGTATGAGACCCCTTCGGGGTCAAGTACGCCATGTCACATCTAGGGGGTAGTCTCGGGTCATGACAGGGTAGAGTAAACTGCACGCAACCCTTACCACTACGAGGTAGAGAGATTGTTTTCGATAATTAACTAGTATTAAAAGGTACTAAAAGTAAAGCCACTCACCCCATGTTACAAGTTGTTCCAGAACTAGACTCAATAAATGGAAATACATAATAATTGGTACAACCTATCCATAAAATATAATGCATCATATGTGTGATAATTCTTTATTTTGATAAAGTATAGTCACCATAGTTAAGTTCCAAAACAACAAATATAGATAAATTTACCAATCCAATAGATATTTAATTTTTTTTAAAAGCCATACGTACACCATGATGCATTATCAAAATGGGGGAGGGAGAAAGATGGGGTCTTGTACCAATGGTGTGATGGGCATTGGTATGAGTACCAATGTTATAAGGAAAATTTTATTACTATAGAATGCGAATTGTAATTTGAGAATTCCAAAGCATATGGGCATTAGCTGATGTATTATTGACTTGCATTATTTTGTGTGATTGTGTATTTTTATTGAACCTATATATTTTTTTTATAGTTGAGGTGGTTAAATATTATGCTGATATTTGATTGATTGAGATGAATCATTATTCCCTTTTATTGAAATCATATAGTGCACATGCATTGACATGAGATTGAGTTAACTTGGGCACGTGGAGATCACTCGTGCTGGGGATTGTGAGATGTTAAGATTATAATTTGGGCATGTGGAGATCGTCCGTGCATAAATTATTTAATTTTATGATAGTGTGTTGAGATCGTCTGCACTGACATATGGAGATCGTCCGTGTAGAAATTGTTTGATTTTATGATAGTACATTGAGATCGTCTGCACATAAACGTAGAGATCGTCTGTGTCAATATATGTACCTCGCGAGTCACCAATAAGTCATGAACTCTCGATGTATTTCCGAGGAGTATCATGTATATACGGTTGAGAGAGTACTTTGCATCTGAGGCATATTGTTTTATAGTATCACATTGCATTGCATCTCATTACATCCCTCATTCTTGTTGATTATGTGCCTTATTGGTGGTTGGACATTACATGACATTTGATTATCTCTATTGATGAAAATTTGATTGATAAGTATAATGTGGACTTGTAAAATTAAAAGATTATTTTCTTATATACTCCTGTCACTTGTTCTTCATTGTTAGTCTAAGAGATATAGTGGGTATACGTGGTTTCGTACTCCTACTACACTAGCTGAACTCTTTTGTGGTGCAGATTGTATTTCAAATTCGAGCGCATCTCTTGGAGCCTTGAGTCTGAGTTTTGATCATCTTAGAGTTGTGGTGAGCTGCTTGAATATTTTTCGGCACATACCTTCATCTATTACTACGTATTAGGTTATTTTAGTACTATGATAGGATATTTCTTATGTCTAGACTTGTCATATAATTTTATAATTGTATTGGCTTTAAGAAGTTCTTGTACTTATGACACTAAATCTTCGGGTGGTAATTCAGTTTTTCCGTATTTTATTATAAGGGACTTAGTATTCGAGATATTGTTTTCTACTCACCCTTCAACATTTGAAGTTGAATTGGTTAACTTATTGGGTTGGCTTACTTATTGGTTAGGAACATAGGTGCCATCATGACTTGTAATTTTTGTCGTGACAAATTGGTATCAGAGCCCTAGGTTCATCTGTCTCACGAGTACAAGAGTTGAGTCTAGTAGAGTCTTACGGATCGATGCGGAGATGTCTGTTACTTATGTTCGAGAGGCTATAGGACTTTAGGAAACTTTGATTCTTTCATTCCTTACCGTGCATATGTTTTAAGGTCAAAATTTTGTTACATTCTCTCACCAATGGTGAGGAAACATTCACTAATTCGACCCTAGTGAAAGGGGATGCCATTGCGCGGTTTAGTTTTGATGTTAGGTGGTTAGCAAAATAACTCAATAACAAACTTTTCAATTATAAAAAATGAAATTTGACGAGGTTGGAAATAGTAAGAATGATTTGCTTGAGGTCTAATTTAGACGAGGATACTTAAACTTTATTTGAATTTATTAGGATAATTTATAACTCGTGTTTACGATAAGTGAATAATTTAGTAATGAAAAAGTATAATTTTGATGTCTTGAAGAGATCAAGGGTAATATTAGGAAGATAAATTGATCAAATAAGAAGATAGTGATTATGGTAAGGTTATGAGGAGAAGTTGATGAAGGACGACAAAGACATAAATTGTGATCACTTCTAATGACGTTTGAGAGGGTAAGACTTGTTATAAGATTCGTACGACAAATTTCCTTTTATCCTTTGGAGTAGAGGTATACTGAAGATAATTTGAATAGTTCAAGTTGGATGACATGATGACCACGTTGATATTCATTTGATAGAAACCACAAAATAGGGTAAGTCTAGTACATCATGAGATTATAATAAAGGCTAAATTGAATATCAGTCAGCAAGGACATTTAAATCGAGGGTTAATGATAAATAGTGATAAATTCATATTGTGAGAAGCCTTTCAGATATTGAATTAAGGATCAATAATATTAATTGAAAGTAAGAGGGGATAATGATTCTTTAGTTAAAGGATGTTGGTAGGGATACTTATATGAAGCTATATGAGGACATCTATAGAGATGTGTGCATGATAGTTATGAATTGCCATATATATCATAAATCATTACAACGGTGATTGGAAATATTACATAAGTAAATAATTAACTTTATTGAGGTAACCATGGGTATTCAAAGTATAGTTCTATATGCTCTCAATTGACTAGAGTTTTATTTCGAGTGTGGATCTATTCCATTTTATGTAGCAACGCACCTTATTTTGGATTTGAATATGCTTTGTGACTCTTCTCCTATGTCTATACATATTTGTACACCTGTAGATGGTTCTTAGTGGTAGATCGATTACATCGATCTTATATTGTTGACTTGGTAGTATATGACACATGGACAAACTTAGTAATTTTGTATACGATAGACATAAACATCATATTGGATATAGATTGAATTTTTCCCTATCACGCAATTTATACTATTAGACAAAGATAATAACCTAAGATATGTCATTTTTTACTAAACTAAAGTGGCATGAAACTCTCAGTACTTATCTGAAAAGGTATTTTGATTTTTGGAGTCTCATCATACAATTTTTCTTACAAAAAGTGATGCTTCACTTATTTAACTTATGTTCGTCAGAATAGTATCGATACATCTTCTTTAGAATGTGTTTCTAGTGGTAAAAGAGTTCTTAGAGGTGTTTCACCCGGACGTGATATCAAATTTAGTATTGACTTGGAGTTGGAAACTCGAACTATTTCTATACTTTCTTATTGAAATGCTCTAGTGAAATTAAAAGAATAGTAACAAAACATGTTGAGTAAGAGATTTATTAGATAAAGTATACTTTCTTGGGGTGCTTTTATAGTACTTTGACTCACTTGTTATTATCTTTATCGATAATCTATTGGAATACTCCCATAATATGGAGGATTACAAGCATCAATGGGGGATTGTTCTTGTAAATTTCAAAAGATGATTAAGCTTTATGCAAGTTTTTTAAGTGTGAGTTTGGTTAGTGAGATGACATATTTGAAACATGTAGTGTTCAAGAAAGGTATTATGGTAGATTAAAAAAAAAATTAAAAAAAATTGAGGCAGTTTGAGATTGGGATAAACTTGCTTCAAGTATCGAGATTTGCAGTTTCTTAGGCTTTGCGAGTATTATTGATAATTCATGAAAAATTTTCATCCGTTGCATCCCTATTGTCCAAATTGACCCATAAGGAAGTGGTTTTTCAATGGGATAATGAGTGTGATAAGAGATTTCAAAAGCTTATGACTTTATTTACCGATGTTCCTATTTTTACTCTATCTGTGGAGGAAGTTAGTTTTATTGTTTATTGTGATATTTTTTGAATTGGTATTGGTTGTGTATTGATGTAAAAAGGGAAGGTGATATCTTATGCTTGAGGCAGTTGAAGGTTCACGGGAAGAACTATCAGTTGGAGTTGGCGGTTGTGGTGTTTGCATTGAAAATTTTAAGGCATTACATCTATGGTGTGCGTTGTCAGGTGTTCACATATTATAGTAGTCTCTAGTAAATATTCAATCATAGGGATCTCACTTTTAGACATCAGAGATTGTTGGAGTTGTTCAATGACTATGACATGGATATTCTTTATCATTCAGAACAATCAAATATGATAATCAAATATGATGTGCCTTAAGTTAAAAGATGGTAAGTATGGATAGTCTAGTTTTATAATTTGTGAGAGTGCATTCTTTGGCTATGACTGTTCCGTCTTTAGCCAATAGTTTTGTGAGACTTAGTATCTTAAAATTTGATAGGTTCCAGCTTACATGGAGGTGAGGTTGTCCTTATTGGAGCAAATTCGAGTTCAACAACTTGATGATGGAACATTTGTGTAATATTCGAGACAAGGTGTTACAAGGAAAAGCCAAAAAGGAAATTCATGATTATGAGGGAATTTTGAGGATAAATGATCTTATTTATGTTCTTTTGATAGGTGAATTTACTAGATTGATCATGGAGGATACCCATAGTTTGAGGTGTCATATTCATCCGAGGTCTACTAAGATGTATCGTGTATCAGCAAGTGAAGTATGAACACCAAAGGCTTTTAGGTGTTACTCAAGGGACTTCCATACTAGAGTGGAAATGGGAAAACGATTGCTTCAGATTTTGTGGTAGGGTTTCCAAAGACTTTAGGTAAAGTTTGATTTATACGGGTCATTATGGATTGATTGAGCAAGTCTACATTTCTTGTACCGATTCAAACTACTTATAATTTGGAGAAGTTTGCCAAGATCTGCATTCAGGAGATATTTCGCTTTTATGGGATGCCCATTTATATTATTTCATTGAAGTACATAATTTACATCTCGTTTTTGGAGGTCTATGCAAAAGGAGTTGGGTACTCAGGTGGGTCTTAGTACAACTTTTCACCTTCAATTTGATGGTGTGTTTGAATGAGCTATTGAGGTTCTTTAGAACATGTTGCGGGTGTGTGCGATCAACTTTGGTAATCATGGAAATCAATTGTTTCCCTTAACAGAGCTTGCATACAATAACATATATCATTTAGACATTGAGATAATACCATTCGAGGCATTGAATGAGAGGAGATGTCGATCTACAATTAGTTTGTTTGAGACATTTTAGGTTAGGTTGTGGGTGCAATTTTGTCGAGAGAGTCTTTGGACAAGGTCAGATTGATTCATAATAGGTTTCAAATAGGTTAGAAGTTAGAGTAGGTAAACGAGTTACACAAATTAAAAGATCCATAATTTAAAGTTCATGGATGGATTGCACATTTTGTTGAAGGTTTTACTCATTAAGGGTGTGATGAGATTTGGAGAGAAGGGAAAGTTGAGCCCAAGGTATATTAACACTTTTGAGATTGTTGAGAGTATATGTGAGGTGACTTATGAGATGACTTTACCACTAGCTTATCAGGTGTTCACCCCATACTTCATATTTTGATGTTGAAAAATGTAATTCAATGAGATTCGGTGTTTGTTAATCATAATTTGACCTTTGAGAAAGAACTAGTAACCATCGTGGATACACAATTTTGAAAGTTGAGGCCGAAGGAATTTCTTTATTGTAAAGGGTTTAATGGAAGCATCATCCGGTTGAGGAGGCTACTTGGGAGTACGATACAGACTCTTATCCCCTATTTTATTTAGCGGTCATGTACTTCCTATTATTTTTACTGTTCGAGGACGAATGTTTGTTTAGTGGTAGATGATGTAACGACCCACTAGGTCGTTTTGAGCACTAAAACTATTTTAACTCTTCCTGTAAAATATAAATTGAAAATTTATAAATATTTGTTTAAGTATGGTTATTAATTTATGAATAATTTTACAATAATTAATTTAGTTGGTGGTTAATGGGCCAAATTCTTATATAATTTAGTTTATACCATAAGGGACTTTAAATCATATTCTTTTCGAGAAAGAAAAATTATAACCTCTGAGGAGAACTTTCACGACTTTAGCAATAACCGAAACTACTGAACCATTTCATCAGGTAGGCCACATCTTTCTCATTATTTTTTATATGGGTAGAAGTTATATTATCAATATTATATTAATTGTGTCATGACCCAGGGGTACCCTGTAGATTTAACATGGCGTATAGAACCCCAGAGGACTCCATACAAGCCACTTAGCATATAATAACATTAAGTAATAGAATATTAAAGAGTAAAACAATCATTTTAAGTCCAAAACAGTTTTATAGAAAAGCGGAAGTCTAACTCATGTCTCAACATAGCCATCTATTACAATCGAATGAAATTGGACCTAGCCCATACATCATGTTCAAAAGGAAATACGAAAGAGAAACTAAAATAAGGAAATCCGTCCTTGAACCATGAGGACTCACAAAGCTCAGGAAGAATCAAAGTCCAAGCTCTATCCACTAAAATGGGAACCCTGTCTGTCGGACCCTATAGTTGGAAAAAATGTAGGCAACAATATGCGTTAGTATAAAAATGCACTAAGCATGATAGCTATGCATAAAAACATTTAAAACATGCTAAGAAGGACATTTCATTTCATGACATGTAATTGACCAATTAAAACATGATATAAGAGCGGTAAAAACATAAGTCACAACATCATGGTCAATGCAAGCTAAATCATTTTAAGTCTTTGAACACATATGAGATACTTCTTTAAGTAACCTTAGTTCATTAATCATCTTGTTGTGGGAAAATTAGCCTTAAGCGACATAGAGACCATGTGAGCTAAAATATGATCCCTCGGTGTCTCCCACACCCAAAAGGGTTGTTCTACTTGCCTAAGGTAGAGCCATGAATTTCTAGCTTAAGTGGATCCACTAGATAATCATCCTATGAGGGCACATAGTTTATGGGATAAGGAGATTGTTACTACAAACCCGACCTCTACTAACGGGATAATTTCCATCTCATGAGACTTCTTCTAGAAACTCGGCCTCTACTAGCGGGAGAGCTTCCATTTCATTGTCAATATCCACTTGTTGCTAAGCATAATTCCCACGGAATAGTATTTTGTCACTTATTCTCATTATCCATGGAAAGGCATGTAATCTAGCCAATCCAAGATAGTTCATTAGGATATCTCTTATTCATTGATTCAATTAGGTGAGAATAGCCTTTCAACCTAAGAATCCTTGCTATGTGAGAAAACCTTTCACATCATGGTTGTAAGTGTTTTATGAGAATAACCTTTCAAAAACACAACAACAATAACAACAACAACAACAACAACAACAACAACATTGGCACTTCACTCTCAAAGCACCCTTAAAACATTTACATAGTTTCCATAAGATCATCATTCATAAACTCATACTTTGCCCTTTCAAGGTTCAAAGCTTACTTTCAATCACCAAATCTAGAATTCAAGAATAAGATAGGGATTTTATAATAAATTCATGTAATTCTATTACTTCATGCTTTAGATCATAAAACTCCTCTTTCATAATCAACAACCCACATTAAGAGATCACGATCTGGAAAACATGGGGGTTTGAATGGGTTCATAGGGATAACATCATAAAAGCATTGCAAATCATAAATTAATGCATATTTAAACATAATTAAATCATTATGATCAATAGTCAAAAGAACCTATGGTGATTGAAGAAAACCCTAGTTAATTGTGGAATTCTACCATTTGAAATAGAAGAATTTGGGGACTCTATGAATGAAAGAGATTCACTGATGAAAACTACCATACCTCAGGTTCAATTGCTTATCTTTGATAGAGGAATTGAGACCTTATCTTGAAACCTTAGGTTGAATCTTCTTCTTCTTCTTCTTCTTCAAGTATTCTAGAGAGAGAATATTTGGGAGGAGATTTGATTTCTTTTGGGGAATTTGGAAGAATGAACTAAATGGGACTAATTTTGGGGTAAAAAGGCTTATATAGGGGGTTCTAAATGTAGTCAAAATGACATAGTATAAGAACTAATTAATTAGGAAAAGACCCAACTACCCTTGAGTTAACTGTCAGCTGTCACCGACCTACCAACCGACGAACCCAGTCGACGGGCCGTGGATGGTACGGTCCATCCTGGTGAACCGTGGTTGGTGGTAATAGACTTTTTTCCTGACCTACAGTTCCTGGACCACGTGCCGTGGACTCACCTATGGTCCATAGGTCCAATCGCGGTCCATGCCTGGACCATTCCTGAGGCACCCATCCACGGACCCACCTACGGTTCGTGGACCACACCACGGGCCATGGTTGGACCTCATGGATGGAACCTGGGAGTTCTAAAATTTTAGTTCATTACCCCTTTTCGGATACGGGGTGTTACAATATGTTCCCCTTGGGACCATTCGTCCTCGAATGAGATTTAAACTAGTTTTAAAAGAGTAGGAGAGGAACTAACAACCCAACCTAACAACGCAATGCATGTAACCAAGGAGGAACTATCGACTCCAAGATAAGACATTCTTAAAACATCATATAGGGGTGAATCTAACTCTAACAACCCATCATGCATGTAATCTCATCAAAATGCACATAATCAAGGAGAAAACATCAACTCCAAGCTAATCATTCTCAATGCATCATAAGGAAGTAGGAGCTACATCTAACAACCCAAAATGCATGAAATTTTCAGATTTCTCATATTCAAGGATGAACTACCTTCTCCAAGCTAAAAGCATGCTCAACACCATCTCATAGAGCCTTTATGAAACTCATTCACAAAGAGCACATCTAATGCATGATCAACAATCATCTCATGAAGTCCATACGCAACTCATACTCAATGCACAACAATATGAGGAAAATAAATCATATAAGTCATTTCTTTCAAAACTTAAGATAATTCATGAACATGCATAATCATAAGTAAATCATGGACACACATAAATCACACATGACTCTCAAAACATAGAACAAACAAAGAGAAACTCATTACCTTAAGCTAGAGTAGGAGTAGAAGGAAAGAGATAAGGATATCGGGACATACTATCGGCCTCGGCCTCACAAGTAGCACCCTCAACTAAATGATTCCTCCATAGAACTTTTATGGAAGCAACTTCCCTCTTTCTCAACTTTTTGACTTGCCGGTCTAAAATCTCAACCGGAACCTCTTCATAAGCAAAATTCTCTTTAACCTCCAGAACCTCTAGGGAAACTATGGATGTTGGATCCCCAACACATTTCTTCAACATGGAGACATGGAAAACCGGATGCACCAATGCAAACTCATTTGGAAAATCAAGCTCATATGTAACTTTACCAATACGTCTCAAAATCACATATGGGCCTATAAAACGGGGACTAAGATTCCGTTTCTTTCCAAACCCATTACACCCTTCATGAGTGAGATTTTCAAATAAACCCAATCCTAAACCTCAAATTCTAGATCCCTTCTTCTAAAATCGGCATAAAACTTTAGCCGACTTTTGGCCGTTGTCAACCTCTCTTTAATAAGCCAAATCTTCTCTATGGCCTTATGTACTAATTACGGACCTATCAGAGAAACTTTACCCACCGCAAACCACCCTATAGGAGATCTACACCTCACACAATAAAGAGCCTCAAATAGATCCATATCGATACTCGAATGATAACTGTTATTATATGAAAACTCAATTAATGGCAAATGGTCATCCTAATTACCCTTAAAATCAATCACACAAGCCGTTAACATGTTTTCCAAAGTCTGAATAGTATGCTCCGCTTGCCCATTGGTTTGGGGATGAAAAGTTGTGCTAAGCTTAACTTTTGTACCAAGACCCTTTTGGAATGACTATGAAGTAAATTGGGTACCTCGATCATAAATTATATTTACACCCCGAGGCTACCCCATTGATGTAAACATGTGACCTAGGATCACGAGTGACCCCAAGCTAACCCTGAGCTGGCATATCATAAGAAAAACTTAAACAACTTAACAAAAGATACTATGCGGAAGCTTAAAACATGAGGTAACTGAATGAGGGGGAATACCCAATACTGGTTTGAATATATATAAAATTCTAAGAGTTTAGTGATACTGAACAATCACTCCAAAAACTAAAGTTGAATCTAACTATGTTTGAAATAAGCCTCTAACTGACTAGAGATGATGGGACATGCCCCCAACTAACTGTAGTAAAAATTGGAACTAAAATTAAAGAATGAAATAGAAAACATGTCTATTGTCCTCTAAGTATGAGGACTCACCACTGATGCTGCTCAATACGGATTGTGTAACACCCCGGAAACTAGTAGACCTAATTAGAGCCTCAAGCTAGGGTTCTAGAGTTTGATGTATGTGGAATAGAGTCGTAGATGATAATTTCCATACTTAGAATGAGGGGTTTAGTGGTCGAAATTCAAGGTACGTGTTAGACCCCATAATTAGGAAGACCACCTAAGGTTCGGTATAGTGTTGCAAGGCCAAAATCCAAGGCCAAGGGGCAAAGCCTAAGCCAAAGGCCAAGGCTGCCTAACTTTGGCCAACTACTGCCCAAAAGTTCATGACCACCTTCACAACCAGTGGTATTGACCACGGTCCGTGAAGGGGTCCTTGAAGACCCCTTAGCCTTGTTGGAGATGAAGCCTTAAGGCTTAGCTACTGTCAAAGGGACCATGAGCCACTTCACGGCCCACGACACGTGGGAAGGCTCGTGGTCATGCCTTAGTTTTGAGGGAGTTTGGAAAGTTGAGGGGAGACACTGGTCAAGGGACCACAGGCACCACCACAGGCCGTGGTACCCTTGACAGCTCGTGAACATGCGCGTGGCCCCTGGGAAGGGGCTGCCTAGTCGAGGGCACTTAGGTAAATTCCAAATCGTTTAGTTAATTAATGGGGTCATTTTATATGAGTTTTATTCATCTATATAAAGTCTTTTAAGTCATTAAACACCCCAACTAAGTCATTTAGAATCAAAACCCCAAATCACTCCTCTCTCAAATATTTCTCTCTCTAGAAAGACCTCCAATGAAGAAGAAGCTAGGGCTTAAAGATAAGGTCAAGATCAAAGGCTCCCTCGTTGAAGGCTTGTGCTAGGTCTTTGATTAAGGTATGTTTAGATCTTCATATATGGGTTATTCCACCCTTATATACCCCTATAAATTCCCCAAATTTGTGAAGAAGAACCCCAATCTAAGCTAGGGTTCTTCCAATGTGTGGGTATAGTTGGGTATGACTCCAATTGGTTAGATAATACTTATTTATGATTTATTTAGTGTTAGTTAAGGATATTATGATGAATTTATGTGATTTCCATGTTTACCCTAGTCTAATTGATGAAGATGAATTATGTGGGTTATTGCCATGGATGGTGAAATTGAAGGTGTAGGTGATCTTCTAGGATTAATGCCTTGACTATTAATTGACTAGGATAGAATATATATGCATGAATTGATTTAAAATAATGTGAATAGGATGGTTCTTGAGTAGTAATGCTTGAGATTGATCTTACATGATGAATTGTGACTAGAGTCTTTTGATAAGGAAGAATATGACTAGAATTACTTAAAGATGAATATTATGACTCGAGTGTCTTGTAACCTAGACATGAATGATGATAGAATGAAGTAAAGCTTTGAGAGTAAGGATTGTAGCCATGAATATTAAATCACTAGGGCTTTGAGAGTAGAGTGAATGTGATGAATAGAAGTCTAATAGGTGGATTTGTGGTGAAAGGCCTATACTCACCTAAGAAAGGCTTAACAAGTAAATCTTGGGGGTGTATTCTTGGCTCCAAGTGGATATTGACAATGATATGGAGTGTCACACAAGAAAGGGTCCGGGCTCCAAGTTGAAAGGAGACCACACCTAGTTGATGTGAGGACTATCCAAGTTAAAGGGGGAACTCTTACGTAGTAGAGTGTGGGTTTTCCCAAAGTTAGGTCTCATGAGATGGATGCCTTCACATAGTTGAGTTAAGGTTTCTACTAGCAATATCTATATCCTATGAACTAAGACATGCTTGAGAAGCATCTCATAGTGTTCAAAAAGCATAATGAACTAAGACATACTTAATGAAGTAACTCATAGGTGCAAAAGTTTAAATAGACTTAGACATACTTAAGGTAGTATCTCATAGGGTCCATGTGAATAAGGAACTTAGACATACTTAAAGGAGTATCTCATAGTGTTCAAAGTATAATTTAATTTAGACATGGTTAAGTAAGTATCTCATAGTATACATGCTAATAGTGAACTTAGACATACTAAAAGAAGTATCTCTTATGGTTCAAAATAATAATGAACTAAGAAGTGCTTAAGAGAGTACCTCCTAGTGTTCTAAAGTTAAAGAGAGGAACTAGGTTCCAAATCAAGGAGTATTAGTTTGAGGACCTAAAAATTGTACTTAGCATGAGTAGTTTTATAGGATGCAATTCATGCATTGCACAAGTATGACTAGGGGTCATTCAAGAAAGAGTTCTTATGAGTGATGTATTTTTAGATAGGGTTGTGCTATAGTTACCTTCCATGATATGTTTGACTAAGTATGGTAGTTCCCTTGTCTATATGAAGTAAACTAAAGAGTGATACTAAAGGAGGGTAAGTATGACTACGTTGACTTCAAGGTTATACTTAGTGTGAATGGTATTATGGGATTCCTTTCATGCATTGCACAAGTGTGCCTTGGGGTTACTTAGGAGTATAGTGCTCTAATGACATGAAAACCTAGGTCTTAGACTATAAATGTGGACTATGCCCAAGAATGACCAAAAAAAGGTACTTAGCTTGGTTGGTATTATGGGATGCTATCCTTATCTTGCACAAGTATGCTTTGAGGTGGCTTGTGAAGTAGTTCTCTTGTAATATGAAAGACTAAAGGTTGAAGTATGTAAGTATGAAAGTCTAAGTAAGGACTATGCCATGAACATGAATTATATCCTATGCTAATTTATTATGTCTTATGTTGGCTTATGATTAATGATGCTTATGTCTGAGATTTTATTATTGTCTGTTATGCTTATGTCTTATGTTGACTAACCATTTTGAGATGCTCTTATGTTGTTGTGCTAGCTTTCATACTTGGTACATTTTGTACTAACGCATATTGCCTACATTCTAATCAAATGTAGGGTGTCGGAGATTGAGTTCATTTGAAGGTTAGGTTTCTAAGGAGCAAGGAGAGTTGAAGACTTGGTGAGTCCTCATAGCTTCAAGGACAACCCATTATGTTTACTTATGTCATTTCTTTATGTTTTTAGACATTTTTATGGGCTGCGTCCCAAGACTTTTATTCATGAGTTTAATAGATGGTTTGAGACAAACGTTTAGAAAGACTTCCGCTTGCTTATGAATATGTTTTCGATTGTATGGTTTTAAAGAAGTTTTAAATTTCCCGTACTTTTCTAGTATCTTATGTTATGATTATGCTAAAGGTTTGTATGAGACCCCTCGGGGTCAAGTACGCCATGTTACGTCTAGGGGGTACCCCTGGGTCGTGACAAACTTAGTAATCACAACACAAGATTAGAATGGTTCTAGGATTGTCTCAAACCACGTCTAGTAGGGTCTTGTTCATAAATGTCAAGCGCGCCACATTTATGAATAGGAGGCTATTGTATGCTTAGGAAATCTCACTTCTTCATTCTCTTAGTCGTGCCATAGAGTTTTGCTTTAGTACGCCCCTTTTCTAATCCGTGCCTATGGTTTTTTAGGGTATGGCTAATACAAGGGCAAATGATAGGAGAGTTGATGAGGAGCAATAGGTTCCTCTCCAAGTTCCTTCACAAGCTCCTCCTCAAGTTCCTATTGATGCGGGGGCTATGAAAAATGTGGAGATAAGGTCGGCTCTCCCAATATTGACTCAAGCCTTGACGGCCCAAGCTAATAGGGAAGTAGTTGCTTGGGATAATCCAAATGTGAATTCATCTGCTTTGAGGGTGAGAGAGTTTTTGAGGATGAACCCTCCAGAGTTTTATGGCTCCAAAGTGGAGGAGGATCCTCAAGGTTTTATAGATGAGGTGTATAAGGTGCTTGCCATCATGGGCTTGACTACGGTAGAGAAAAGAGGAACTAGCCGCTTATCAATTGAGGGATATAACTCAAATATGGTATGAACAATGGAAAGATAGCAGGTCGGTAGAAGCGGGTCCCTTAGAGTGGGAAAGGTTCAAAGAAGCATTCCTAGATAGGTTCTTTCCCCTAGAGTTGAGGGAACGAAAGATGCAGGAATTCATTAACCTTCGTCAAGGAGGTATGAGTGTGAAGGAATATGCTCTTAAGTTCACCCAACTATCCAAGTATGCTCCAACTCTAGTGGCGGACTCAAGGTCTAGAATTAACAAATTTGTGATGGGAGTGTCCGAATTGGTAGAAAATGAGTGTCGTTCGGCAATGCTTATCCCTAGTATGAATATTTCAAGTCCTATGGTTCATGCCGAACAAATTGAGGAGAAAAAGTTCAAGAAAATGAATAGGGAGGTATAGAGAGATAGAACCAATGATGGGTACTTTTCTAATGCTAAGTCCGATGGACAAGGTAGGCCTAGGACTAAACCAAGATATTCCGGTCAAGATTCATCCAACACCCCTAGGTTTGACAAAGAAAAGGGTAGTGGGTCTCCATTTCCCAAGCCTACTTGCACCGAATGTGGAAGAAGTCATTATGGTAAGTGCCTAACCGGCATGGATGGTTGCTTTGGGTGTGGGAAGGAGGGCCACAAGATAAGAGATTACCCTGTTCTTAAGGCTAAGGGAAGGGAAGATAAGAAAGTTGCCTCTAGCGGTCCGGATGATAGTGATCAAAAGAAGAATAGGTTTTATGCTCTCCAATCTAGAGAAGATCAAGAGTGATCTCCTCATGTCCCCTTCCTGTATGTGTTTATGCTTTAGCAAATTTCCGAATTTCTTGTCTTTTGTGACCTGTTATGATAGACTTGAAGGTATCTTTAATATGAATGATGCTTCATTGCTGCCTTATTCTATGAATTATGTTTAGAAAAATTTGGTAGGCTCTCCCAAGGGGGAGATAGTGTGCCTATCTAAGGAGGTCATTATGTGTTGCCATGATTTCCTTATATGCATGTTCATGAAAATGCTTAGATCTTGTTAGAAATGACTTATATGCATTGTTTTCCACATGTTGTAGTGCATTGACTAGAGTTGCATATAGACTTCATGAGATGATTATATGAGCATGCTTTAGTTTTGGAGTTGAAAGATTCCTCCTTGAAATGAATGCTTTTTGAGAGTAAATTGTGTATGGGATCCATGAGAGTATGTTGAGAATTTTATGACTAGGAGATGGTAGTTCCTCCTTGAATATGACTAGTTATGAGAATGTCATGCATAAATGGGGTTTTTGATAAAGTTCCTACTTTCTTTTGTTGCATTGAGTATGCTTAGTGGGAGTTAAAGTTTTCCTCCTTGTTTATGTGCATTAGATATGTTGCATGCATGATGGGCTGCTAGTCTAGAGTCGTTTCTTTTAAGAAGTGTTTAGAATCGTCATTTGAGGATGAATGTTCCCAAGGGGGAAATATTGTAACACCCCGGAAAGTAGTAAACCTAACTAGAGCCTCAAGCTAGGGTTATAGAGTTTGATGTATGTGGAATAGAGTTGTAGATGAGAATTCCTGTACTTAGAATGAGGGGTTTAGTGGTTAAACGTCAAGGTACGTGTTAGACCTTGTAATTAAGAAGACCACATAAGGTTTGGTATAGGGCTTCAAGGGCAAAGTTCAAGGCCAAAGGGCAAAGTCTAAGCCAAAGGCCAAGGCTGCCTAACCTTGGCCAAGTACTGCCCCAGGGTTCACGACCAGTGGTCTTGACCACGGCCGTGAAGACCCCTTAGCCTTGTGGGAGATGAAGCCTTGAGGCTTAGCTACTGTCCAAGGGACCACGAGCCACTTCACGGCCAGTGGTCATGACCACGGCTCGTGGGAAGGCTCGTGGTCATGCCTTAGTTTTGAGGGAGTTTGGCAAATTAAAGGGAGCCACTGGTAAAGGGACCACGGGTACCACCACGGGCCGTGGTGCCCTTGACGGCTCGTGAACATGGGCGTGGCCCCTGGGAAGGGGCTGCCTAGTCGAGGGCACTTAGGTAATTTCCAAATCATTTAGTTAATTAATGGGGTCATTTTATATGAGTTTTATTCACCTATATAAAGTATTTTAAGTCATTAAACACCCCAACTAAGTCATTTAGAATCAAAACCCCAAATCACTCCTCTCTCAAATATTTCTCTCTCTAGAAAGACCTCCATTGAAGAAGAAGCTAGGGCATGAAGCTAAGGTCAAGATCAAAGGCTCCATTGTTGAAGGCTTGTGCTAGGGCTTTGATTAAGGTATGTTTATATTTTCATCTATGGGTTCTTCCACCCATAGAGCCCCCTATAAATTCACCAAATTTGTTAAGAAGAACGCCAATCTAAGCTAGGGTTTCTTCCAATGTGTGGGTATAGTTGTGTATGACTCCAATTGGTTGGATAATACTTATTTATGATTGATTTAGTGTTAGTTCATGATATTATGATGAATTTATATGATTTCCATGTTTACCCTAGTCTAATTGATGAAGATGAATTATGTGGGTTATTAACATAGATGGTGAAATTGAAGGTCTAGGTGATCTTCTAGGATTAATGCCTTGACTAGTAATTCTCTAGGGATAGAATCTATATGCAAGAATTGATTTAGAATATTTTGAATAGGATGGTTCTTGAGTAGTAATGCTTGAGATTGATCTTACATTATGAATTATGACTAGAGTCTCTTGATAGGGAAGAATATGACTAGAATTGCTTAAAGATGAATCTTATGACTTGACTGTCTTGTAATCTAGATATGACTGATGATAGAATGAAGTAAAGCTTTGAGAGTAATGTTTGTGGCCAGGAATATTGAATCACTAGGTCTTTGAGAATAGAGTCAATGCGATGAATAGAAGTCTAATAGGTGGATTTGTGGTGAAAGGCCTATACTCACCTAATCTACTCTACGAATGCTTGAGAGTATGAAGTGATAGAATCACTTGAACATGGATTGGTTGTCAAGGACATCCTTCCATGAGACATGAGTGTTAAGCAAGGCTTAACAATCAAATCTTGGGGTGTATGCTTGGATCCTAGTGGATATTGACAATAAGATGGAGTGTCACACAAGAAAGGGTCCAGGATCCAAGTTGAAAGGAGTACCATACCTAGTTGATGTGAGGACTATCCAAGTTAAAAGGGGAACTCTTACGTAGTATAGTGTGGGTTTTCCCAAAGTTAGGTCTCATGATATGGAAGCCTTCACATAGTTGAGTAAAGGTTTCTCGTAGCAATCTCCGTATCCTATGAACAAAGACATGCTTGAGAAGCATCTCATAGTGTTCAAAAAACATAATGAACTTAGACTTAGTTAATGTAGTAACTCATAGGTTCAAGAGTGTAAATGGACTTAGACATGCTTAAGGTAGTATCTCATAGGGTCCATGTGAATAAGGAACTTAGACATACTTAAAGGAGTATCACATAGTGTTCAAAGTATAATTAGATTTAGACATGCTTAAGTAAGTATCTCATAGTATCCAAAGTATAATTAGATTTAGACATGCTTAAGTAAGTATCTCATAGTATCCGTGCTAATAGTGAACTTAGACATACTAAAAGAAGTATCTCTTAGGGTTCAATCTATTAATGAACTAAGACGTGATTAAGAGAGTACCTCCTAGTGTTGTAAAGTTAAAGAGAGGAACTAGGTTCCAAATCAAGAAGTATTAGTATGAGGACCTAAAAGTAGTACCTAGCATGGGTAGTATTATGGGATGCTATTCATTCATTGCACAAGTATGACTTGGGGTCATTCAAGAAAAAGTTCTTATGAGTGATGTATTTTAAGATAGGGTTGTGCTATAGTTGCCTTCCATGATATGTTTGACTAAATATGGTAGTTCCCTTGTCTATATGAAGTAAACTAAAGAGTGAGACTAAAGGAGGGTAAGTATGACTACATTGACTTCAAGGTTATACTTAGTGTGAATGGTATTATGGGATGCCTTTCTTGCATTGCACAAGTGTGCCTTGGGGTTACTTAGGAGTATAGAGCTCTCATGACATGAAAACCTAGGTGTTGACTATGAATGTGGACTATGCCCAAGAATGACAAAAAAAAGGTACTTAGCTTGGATGGTATTATGGGATTCTACCCTTTCCTTGCACAAGTATGCTTTGAGGTGGCTTGTGAAGTAGTTCTCTTGTAATATGAAAGACTAAAGGTTGAAGTATGTAATTATGAAAGTCTAAGTAAGGACTATGCCATGAACATGATTTATCTTCTATGCTCATTTATTATGTCTTATGTTGTCTTATGATTAATGATGCTTATGTTTGAGATTATGATATGATTATGTTATTGTCTCTTTTGCTTATGTCTTATGTTGACTAACCATTTTGAGATGCTTTTATGTTTTTGTGCTAGCTTTCATACTTGGTACATTTTGTACTAACACATATTGCCTACATTCTAATCAAGTGTAGGATGTCAGAGATTGAGTTCCTTTGAAGGCTAGGTTTCTAAGGAGCAAGGAGAGTTGAAGACTTGGTGAGTTCTCTTAGCTTCGAGGACAACCCATTATGTTTCTTTATGTCATTTCTTTATGATTTTATACATGTGTATGGGCTGCGTTCCAAGACTTTTATTCATGAGTTTAATAGATGGTTAGAGATCAAAGTTTAGAAAGATTTCCGTTTGCTTATGAAAATGTTTTCGATTGTATGGTTTAAAAAAGTTTTAAATTTCCCGTACTTTTCTAGTATCTTATGTTATGATTATGCTATGGGTTTATATGAGACCCCTTCGGGGTCAAGTACGCTATGTTACGTCTAGGGGTTACCCCTGGGTTGTGACAGATCGGGAGCCGATCTACACGTGATCTAAATGCTGAGGACCTGAACCTACATCATGAAAAGATGTAGCACAGATATGTGTCAGTACTTGAAAGGTACTTAGCATGCATGATAGGTTAAAGCTGAACAAACATATAACTGAAAAAGGCATACTGAGCAATGATATAATCTGAACATGATGAAGATACTGAAATATACTGAACGCAATGACCAAGTACATAACATGCTGAGACTGAATATTGAAATATAACTAAAAGCCTTGTCAAATGCACTAGAGTCTGACTGTGGGAGCTACTACTAATAAGTATAAAACCACGTGAGCTAACCATGGAGTCCGATGTATACGCCCTATCGAGTGGACCCAATATATCTTGCCAGGTATAAATGCATGATTGGCGTGATCACTAAATCTGATGCCCAACAAAGGGGACTTATAAACCTACAGGGGCACGTAGTTCTAGGACTATGAGGGTGACTGACACTATTCCAACTGGGTGTTAAGCCTACTCCCAACTGGAAATGTGTATAATACACCATAACTGAAATGTATTGGATAGCTTAATATTCTTACATGCTAACTGAACATGCAACATTTAAGTACTAATAATGAAACATTTGAAATATGAGGAATGTATATCTGTTTATCTATCCTAGCTAGTGTATTTCATGAACTAAATGAATCTACACAACTAGAATTTTGAGTTTCATGCAAGAAGCTAAGCAACATTGATACGAAAACATGATAATCTGAATAAGAGCACTACAACAGCTAAATCACAACAATTCTCTATAGTTCAAGAAATCCTAGGTCTAAACAATATGTAGGGAATCAAGAATTTGACTTAATTTTAGGGACCTAATGGGTCAAAGGAACCTACTAGTGAAATCCCAGATACCTGGTGACAAATTTCACGAAGAAATCTTTCGATTTTGGGGTTGGAACTGAAGAAAACTTGCTGCATCTTGGAGAGGGCTTGGTCAACTCTTTCTTCTCTTTTTGCTCTAGGTTCGATGATTTCTATTGATTGAATATCTTAGCGTAAGTTCTGACTAAGTCACTAGGCTAAAACTGACCAAAATGACGTAGTTTAGGTGTCCAACGCATAGGGGAAAATACCAAAACGACCCTAACTTAAAATCTGACTGGGACATTGACGGGCCTGACCCATGGACCGTAGGTCGATTGACGACCCATCCTGTCAGTTCATGTATTGGCTTTAGAGATTGGGTTGAGGGTCACCATCATCCGACCTGGACCACAGACCGTGGTCTGACCTAGGGTCCGTAGTTTCTGTCGTTGGCCACGACTTAACTTAATATTCTGGGGGTTCTGGGGAAGGAGTTGAGGTGGCCAACCACGGACCCCACCTACGCTCCTTGGGTTAACAAATGGTCCGTAGGTGGCCTCTGTTGGTGGTACTTGCAACTTCTGATAATTTGCATTTTTGTCTCTTTTCGAATCTGGGGAGTTACATTATCTCCCCTTTGGTTACATTTCTCCTCGAATGAAGTCTAAATTAGTTGAACATGGAGGAAAAGAGCTTCAATCCTTACCACTAAGTACTAGAAACTGAAATCTGACAGAACTGACTTCCAAGAACATGCAAATATGCCTAAAATGCAAAAACAACTGAAGGAACAAGATATTTAGATTGAATTTTATGCAAGAGTAATTTGAGAGCCGTGAAAGGAATCTGAAGGAAATAAATGAGGATACTTGGCCTTCATGGCTGCTTCTGCTTCCCAAGTAGCTTCCTCCATAGACTGACTCCTCCACAAATCCTTAATTGAAGCCACTTCTTTGTTTCTCAACCTACGAATCTGACGGTCTAGAATTTCAACTGTCACCTCCTCATAAGTGAGACTATCCTTTACATCCACACTTTCTAATGGTACTATGGATGCCAGATCACCCACACACTTCTTCAACACTGAAATGTGAAAGACTGGATGGATTGCTGCTAGTTCTGCAGGTAACTCTAACTCATAAGTCACTTTACCATCTCTTTTGAGGATTCTGTACGGACCTACATATTTGTGACTGAGCTTCCCTTTCTTGCCAAATCTCATCACTTCCTTCATAGGTGACACTTTCAGGAAAACCCAATCATCGATTTGGAACTCCAAGTCCTTTCTCCTTGCATTTGCATAGGACTTCTATCGTCTCTGGGTTGTCTTAAGTCTATCTCTGATGAGCAAAACTTTTTCCATAGCATCATGAACCGAATTTAGCCCTATCAAGGCTGCCTTACCTAATTCAAACCAACCAACTGGAGATCTTGTAATTCCCCGGAAACTAGTAGACTAAACTAGAGTCTAAAGCTAGGGTTCTAGAGTTTGATGTATGAGGATTAGATTCGTAGATGAGACTTACCGTACTTAGAATGTGGGGTTTAGGGGTTGAACATTAAGGCACGTCTTACACCTTGTAAACTAGTAGACCATCTAGGGCTTAGTGAGGGCCAAGGCAAGGGGCAAGAGCCAAGGCCAAGGGGGCAAGGCCCAAGCCAAGGCCAAGGCTACCGCAAGCTTGGTGCAGACTGCCCAAAGACCATGACCACCTTCACGACCAGTGGTATTGAGCACGGTTCGTGAAGGGGCTCGTGAATCTCCTTTGGATTTTGGGAGGCAAGGTCTTGGGGGCTAGTTACTGCCTAAGAGACCAAGACCACCACGACGACCCGTTGTCTTGACCACAATCGTGGGAGGTCTTGTGGTCATGCCTTAGTGTTTTAGAGGAAAAGACTCATTGGCCAAGCCATTTCCCAAGGGACCACAGACAGGACCATGGCTCGTGGTCTTTACCACGGCTCGTGAGTCCAATCGTGGTGCCTCGTACCATGGCTGCCAAATGAGGGTCAAAATAGTAAATTCATTTTTAGTAAGTATTAAATGGGGGTCATTTTATATGGACTTCATACATCTATATAGACTATTTTAAGTCATTAACCTCCCCAACTAAGTCAATTAGAATCAAAACCCCAAAATACTCTCCACTCAAATATTTCTCTCTCTAGAAAACCTCCATTGAAGAAAAAACTAAAGTTTGAAGTTAAGGTCAAGAACAAAGACTCCATTGTTAAAGGCTTGTGTAGTACTTTGATTTAAGGTATGTTTATCTTTTCATCTACGGGTTCTTCCACCCACAGAGTCCCGTAGAATTCCCCAAATTTGTGAAGAAGATTCCCAATCTAAGTTAGGGTTTCTTCCAATGTGTGGGTTTAGTTGGGTATGACTCTAATTGGTTGTATAATACTTATTTGTGGTTAATTTAGTGGTTATTCATGATATTATGATGAATTTGTGTGAATTCCATGGTTAACCCTAGAAATCAAAGTATGTGGGTTTATGCCTCATGAAGAGAAATTGGTGATTCTTGATAGACCTTCTAGAATTGTTATCATGCATAGAACTTGTTCAAGAATAAGAATATGAAATCACTAATTGAACTAGATTTATGAATGTATTATAGATCATGAATTGTAATGATTGAATTTTGGACTCTATGATGAATTATGCTTAGAATTACCTATGACTAAGGCTTGTGACTAATATGTCTTGTGATCTAGCCTAGTATGATGATTGTGGAGTAAATCTTGAAAGTAGGGCTTGAAGTTATAATGTTGATCACTAGGACTTATATAGTAAGTCTAATATGATGAGATAGCTTGCATAATTTGGTATACAAAATAAATAGTGTTGTGGTTGAAGAATTTTACCCACATGACCTACCTAGAACTATATGAATGCATGTATGTAGAATGTGAAAGGTTTTCTCACATAAAATGAGTCTAGAATGAAAGGTTAATCACCTAAAATGAAACAAAGCATGTTAGAATAGAATAGCTTGAATTTGTGACGTATGGTCCCTTCATGTATAGATTGTTTAAGTAGAATGAGTTAGAAGTTCTCATGGTAGCTTGGTATTGAGGAAACATACTCTCCTAAGGTTAGCTTGAATTAGCATTTGTAGGATGCTCTTCATAGTAGCTTGAATTAGCATTTGTGTAATGCTCTTCATGGTAGCTTGCATTAGTGTAGGCATGGTAGCTTAGGATTGAGGATCTATACTCTCCTAAGGGTAGCTTGAATTAGCATTGTTAGAATGCCTTCATGGTAGCATGGCTTGGTTAGGCCAAAAACCATTTCATGGTAGCTTAGGATTGAGGATTCATACTCTCCTAAGGGTAGCTTAGGGGTGAGGGTTCATACTCCCCTTAGGGTAGCGTTCATCATATTGAATATTTGCATGGTTGCTAGGTTGGAATACTTGTATTCTTCCTTGTATAGCTTGGGTTGCATGATAGTGTGCTTTCCATGGTAGTCTAGCCTAGTAGGGTGCTATTCTTTGATAGTCTAGAATGATAAATAGTAAGCATTGAGTAAGCTAGCCTTAAGAAGTACTTAGTGTGAGTGGTAGTAGGTGATGTCATTCATACATGGCACAAGTATGACTTGAAGCTACTTATAGAGTGTCCTCTTATGTGATGTATGCTTTAGCTTGGATTGTTGCTATAGTTGCCTTCAATCATATGATTGACATAAGTTGATAGTTCCTTGTCTTTATGAAGTAGGTCAAGAATGACACCTATGAGTAGTAAGCATGAATAGAGTGACTTCAAAGATATGCTTAGTGTGTTTGGTAGTATGGGATGCCACCCATGCATTGCACAAGTGTGGCTTGAGGTTACTTAGGAGTATAGTGCTCATACGACATGAAAACCTATGTCTTGACTATGAATATGGACTAATGTTCGACGTAATCAACTGACGCTTTTTAGGTTCAAGTTCCAAACGATCGCGTGTAGTGATATAACCCAACCAAGGGTTGGGATCGTTCCCACAGGGAATGATTTTGAGAATTAGTAGAAAAATAAAATCAAGTTCTAATTAGTCATAGCTATAAATATTAAAGAATAAAAACATACTAAATCTAAGGAGTGACGCAAGAATCAATTATCAATGGGGGTTTGCATTAATTAACAACTAAAAAGAGAAAAAATATAAGGAAATGAGATATGGAGACGGGATTCTTGGGATGTGATAGGAATACGGGTTAAACTAGACTATCGGGTCCATGCTTTTGATAGTAAATTGTTGAGTATTTGTGACTAGGCTAGACTCGCTTCCATTCTTTGTCTTTAAGACTAGCTACTAAAACAAATTCAGTGGACGCCAAGGAATTATATGAAAACATGACTAGCTTGTAATCATTCTTTGAAGAGTCGAAACAAAGTTCCCCATAGCTAATTATAAAGTGATCATCCTCTTTAAACACGTCGGGAAGTTGGAGTACTTTGGTGCAAAATCGGGTAGCAGGATTCCACAAGAAAACGTTTAGATCTAAACTTATGAGTATAAGACCATGACAAAATTCTGATATTTTATTCATATGGATATTCTATGGTGACCGGTGCGATTCAAGTATTTTTTGAGGTGTTTTGATGTCTTCTTCTTGATTTTTATATTTTATGAACTTCTAAGGATTAAATTTTGTGATATTTTTCGGGCAGTCACGAAAAATGTGCAATTTTTATATTCTATTCTTATTGATATTCTAAGGTGACTGGTGCGATTCAAGAATTTTTTGAGGTGTTTTTCTATCCTTTTCTTTGTTTTTATGTTTTTCGGACGTTTACAAATTTTTTATTTATATTTTTCGGTAAGTCCGAAAAAATGTGAAATTTTGATATTTTATTCGTATTGATATTCTAAAGTAACTGGGGCGATTCAAGAATTTTTGAGGTGTTTTTATGTCTTTTACTTGATATTATATTTTTTGGATGTTTACGAATTAAAATTTTTGATATTTTTCGAGCAGTCTCGAAAAAATATGAAATTTTGATATTTTATTCGTATCAATATTCTAAGGTAACTGGTGCAATTCGGGAATTTTTTGAGATTTTATTATGTCTTTGTCTTGATTCTTATATTTTTCAGACGTTTACGAATTAAATATTTTGTATATTTTTTAGGCAGTCACTAAAAATAATGAAATTTTGATATTTCTCTCGCACCGATATTCTTAGGTGACAAGTGTGATTCAAGAATTTTTTGAGGTGTTTTTATGTCTTTTTCTTAATTTTTAAATTTTACGGACGGTTACGAATTAAAATTTTTGATATTTTTTGGGCTATCACGAAATAACGCAAAATTTTGATATTCCATTCGTATCAATATTCTAAGGTGACTGGTAGAATTCATAAAATTTATGAGGTGTTTATGTCTTTTTCTTGATTTTTATATTTTTCGGATATTTACGAATTAAAATTTTTGATTTTATTTGGTCATTCACGAAAAATGTGAAGTTTTGATATTTTTTTCGTATCGATATTCTAAGGTAACTAGTGCGATTCGGGAATTTCTTGAGGTATTTTTATGTCTTTTTCTTAATTATTATATTTTTCGGACCTTTACGAATTAATTTTTTTGTTATTTTTCAAGCAATCACGAAAAAAATGAAATTTTAATATTTTATTCATATTGATATTCTAAGGTGACAGTTGCGATTCGGAAATTTTTCGAGGTGTTTTTATGTCTTTTTCTTTATTTTTATAATTTTCGGTCCTTTACGAATTAATTTATTTTTTTATTTTTCGGGCAGTCACGAAAAATGTGAGATTTTGATATTCTATTAGTCTCGATATTCTAATGTGACTGGTGCCATTCGGGATTTTTTGAGGTATTTTTATATCTTTTTCTTGATTTTTATATTATTCGGACGTTTATGAAATAAATTTTTTGATATTTTTCATGTAGTTACGAAAAAATGAGAAAATTTTGATATTTTAGTCGCATCAATAATCTAAGGTGACTGGTGCGATTCAATTTTTTTTTGAGGTGTTTTTATGTCATTTTCTTGATTTTTAAATATTTCGGACTGTTACGAATTAAAATTTTTGATATTTTTCAGGTAGTGACAAAAAAATGTGAAATTTTTATATTTTATTTGTATCGATATTCTAAGGTGACTTTGCGATTCAGGAATTGTTTGAGGTGTTTTTATGTCTTTCTAGATTTTTATATTTTTCGAACATTTTCAAATTAAATTTTTTGATATATTTCCTGTAGTGATGAAAAAATGTGAAATTTTTATATTTTATTCGTATCGATATTTAAAGGTGACTGGTGCGATTTAAGAATTTTTTTGAGGTGTTTTTATGTCTTTTTCTTGATTTTTAAATTTTTCGAACGTTTACAAATTAAATTTTTTTGATATTTTTCGAGTATTCACGAAAAAATGTGAAATTTTGATATTTTATTCGTATCGATATTCTTAAATGAGTGGTGTGATTCGAATTAAATTTTTTGATATTCTTAAGGACGTTTACGAATTAAAATTTTTAATATTTTTGGGGCTGTCACCAAAAAATGTGAAAATTTGATATTTCATTCGTATCAAAATTCTAAGATGACAACTGCAATTCGGAATTTTTTTAAGGTATTTTTACGTCTTTTTCTTGATCTATATATTTTACGGATGTTTACGAATTAAAATTTTTGATATTTTTCGGGCAGATACGAAAAAATGATAAATTTTGATATGTTATTCGTATCGATATTCAAAGGTGGCTGGTGTGTTTTAGAAATTTTTTGAGGTGATTTTATGTCTATTTCTTGATTTTATATTTCTCAGACGTTTACGAATTAAAGTTTTTGATATTTTTCAAGCAGTCACAAAAAATGAGATTTTTTGATTTTTTATTCGTATCGATATCTAAGGTGACTGGTGCGATTAGAGAATTTTTCGAGGTGTTTTTATTTCATGTTATTGATTTTTAAATTTTTCAGATGTTTACGAATTAAAATTTTCATATTTTTCGGGCAGTCACGAAAAAATGTAATTTTTTTAGGCTTTATTCGTATCGATATTCTAAGGTGACTGGTGTGATTTGGGAGTTTTTTGAGGTATTTTTATGTCTCTTTTCTTGATTTTTAAATTTTTCGGACGTTTAGGAATCAAAATTTTTGCTATTTTTCGGACAGTCACGAAAAAATGTGAAATTTTGATATTCTATTCGTATCGATATTTAAAGGTGACTGGTGCGATTCAGAATTTTTTTGAGGTGTTTTTATGTCTCTTTCTTGATATTTATATTTTTCGAACGTTTACAAATTGAAATTTTGCATATTTTTCCAGCAGTCACAAAAAAGGTGAAATTTTGATATTCTATTCGTATCGATATTTTAAGGTTTCTGGTGCGATTCAGTAATTTTTTGAGGTGTTTTTATGTCTTTTTCTTGATTTTTCTATTTTTTGGACGTTTACGAATTAAATTTTTTGATATTTTTCGGGCAGTCACGAAAAAATGTGAAATTTTGATATTTATTCGTATCGATATTCTAAGGTGACTGGTGCGATTCAGGAAATTTTGGAGTTGTTTTTATGTCTTTTTTTATTTTTTTATTTTTGAGACCTTTACGAATTAAAATTTTTGATACTTTTCTCGCATTCATGAAAAAATGTGAAATTTTGATATTCTATTCGTATCGATATTCTAAGGTGACTAGTGCGATTCGAGAATTTTTTGAGGTGTTTTTATGTCTTTTTCTTGATTTTTATATTTATCGGACGTTTACGAATTAAAATTTTTGATATTTTTTGGGTAGTGTTGAGAAAATGTGAAATTTTTATAATTTTTTCGTATCGATATTCTATGGTGACTGGTGTGATTTGGGAGTTTTTTGAGGTATTTTTATGTCTTTTTCTTGATTTTTAAATTTTTCGGACGTGTAGGAATTAAAATTTTTGCTATTTTCGGACCGTCACGAAAAAATGTGAAATTTTGATATTTTATTCGTATCGATATTTTAAGGTGACTGATGCGATTCAGAATTTTTTTGAGGTTTTTTTATGTCTCTTTCTTGATTTTTATATTTTTCGGACGTTTACGAATTGAAATTTTGCATATTTTTCCGGCAGTCACAAAAAAGGTGAAATTTTGATATTCTACTTGTAGCGATATTCTAAGGTGACTGGTGCGATTCAAAAGTTTTTGAGGTGTTTTTATGTCTTTTTCTTCATTTTTATATTATTTGGATACCTTTACGAATTAAATTTTTTGTTGTATTTCAGGCAATCACAAAAAAATGTGAAATTTTGATATTTCATTCGTATCGATATTCTAAGGTGACTGGTGTGATTCGAGAATTTTTTGAGGTGTTTTTATGTCTTTTTATATTTTTCGGACATTTATGAATTAAAATTTTTCATATTTTTCGGGCAGTCACGAAAATTTGTGAAATTTTGATATTTTATTTGTATCGATATTCTAAGGTGAGTGGTGCGATTCGAGAATTTTTTGTGGTGTTTTTATGGATTTTTCTTGATTTTTATATTTTTCGGACGTTTACGAATTAAATTTTTTTATATTTTTCGGGCAGTCATGAAAAAATGTTAAATTTTGATATTTTATTTGTATCGATATTCTAAGGTGACAGGTGCGATTCGAGAATTTTTTGAGGTGTTTTTATGTCACGACCCGATTCCTCGAGCCGTGATGGCACCTACTATATCCACTAGTAGGTAAGTCCACCCGAAACCCAGAACAACTAGTAGTGGGTAAAAGGGCAGAAACCAAGTGGTAGAAACAATAACAACAAAATGGAATAAGGCAAGCCAAAAAAATACATACATAAGAACTGAATCCCTTCCAAAACCTGAAAGTCACAAGTACAGAGCCATACTAAGAGTACAAGAAATGGACCAACATACAAAAATATACGCAACTACAAGGACATGTCTCAAGTACAAAAGACGAGCCACAAAATATATGTACAGAAGGAGACGACAAAGATTAGGATGCTGTGCTCTCCCTCGCCTCCGGATACTGGCTGCTACTGGCTTGAATGGCGGCGTTGAGGAATGGTGCTCAGTCCTGCATCACGAAAATAGATGAATAGTGTAGTATGAATACCAGTGAAGAGGTACCCAGTAGGCATCATATGCCGACTGAGTAAGAAAGGTAAAAGAAATAGGAAATGCTAGAATAAAACACAGACAGAGGTCACGAACAAGAGAAGTAAAGGTATGCACACGAGTGTAAGGCAAACAAACCTAAGCTAACTACTCCAACTAGGCCCCCATAAGCACATAAGGTACACTCGTGCGCAAATTGAAGTAAAAACACGAACGGACTCCCATAATCCTCTTAGGTACACAGAAAAGCTAAAGTAAGACTATAGGAGATTTGTAAACCCGAAGCATTACAGAAATGTCAGTATTACCGAGCTATGAAAGAGAGGAAACACAAAGCCTGGACCTCGAACCGCGGGTGAGTCTGCCTATAGTAGATACGCCGATAGAGCCAAACTCTGCAAGGGATAGCACAGAGCTCAGACCTCGAATCGTAGATGTCGACTACCCGTAGATAAAGTGATGTAATCCAAGGGGGAGGGGGGCAGACTTTGTATGTCGACTCCATTATAGGAGGGTAAATAAGCAACAACAACAGAAAGATCATATCCCGAACCACGAACCGCGGGTGAAACCTCCTGTTAAGTTACCACTGCAACATTAAGCTTCCAAATAAGCCATCCAAGGATACCAGCATCTAAAAGTCATGGGCAACTCTTCGTAACCATCTTCTATATCCTCTAACCATCTCACGGTGACAAGAGAACCGAACTGAAGCCGTATGAATCACCGAACGGGCCCGGAGGGCTGTCGTAAATGTAGAAATCTAGGATCATACGGGAATTATGGATATTAAGGTCCCACAACTGAGTCACTGCCTAGCTATGACTCATCTCTATCAGACCCAAGTATGCTATATAAGTCTACCAGGACCTACGCCGCTCAAAGTCACACCGGGGCGAAAATAATATAATCTATCGGCTCTGAACAATCGTGAGTCTATGACATCCCTAGTCTAAGTCTAGACTAAGGCAAAAAATGCTCCAATAATAACTCACAAGTCAAAACCAAGCCAAACAAGGAAGCAATGATGATCAAATATAACAATTCAAGTACCCGCTGAACCCGGAGATAGCCTAAATATGAATTTTATCGAACAAGGCATGCTAATCTAGTTCCCCGCCCCAATATTCATGCAAATCCACATACGCTCACACATTCAGACTCAATCTAAAAGAAAAGGAAAGCCATAGCCTACCTGTAGGCCAAACACGCACGCTCCAAACTACTCCGCCGAAGCTTTTCCCTTCCAAACGACCTCGAATCATTGCCACGCTGTCAAAAACATAATCACAACGTCGTTACGGTTGTTTAGACACTAAATTCACAAGAAACAGATGTGGACCAATTTGGGGTAAACACGGGGAAAGTGAGACCCGCACCGGAAATCCCAGAATTAAACCCAAAAATAGGTTCTAAACATCTTCCCTAACTTGTGTTCCAAATTGGAACACAATTCGGGGCTCGGAACAGTCCCAACACGAACATGCAACGAAAAACCCAAAATTACACTAAAAATGAACCACAATGATAGCTGCTATTTACAAGAAATTACCACAAACAAGGGACCAAATTCTGAAAATAAACCACACCACGATGATCCTAACGAAAAACCCCACAATCTAGGCTCTTGAATCACCAAATTCAGACCTAAAATGGCCAAGAAATCATCTTCCAGAATTTCGCAAAAAATTGAGCTATGGCAGCAGCTAAAACATAATTCTTACCTCCAATGAAGCTTCAAATATGAATTCCAACCACGCCAACACGTTCTCCTTGAAAAAATACTCAGGATATCCCTAAGAATCACCAAAATGGGACCTAAAATGACTGAGATATCAAGTCTCAAAAATTTCTAAAATCAAGCTCACAAAAAGGGTCGTGGCAGCAGGTATTTCACAAAATTTACCTCAAATAGAGACCCCAAATCAGTTTCCGAACTCACCAATGCGTTTCTTGCGAAAACCCCCACAAGATGGACCTTTGAATCACTAAAATCGAACTTGAAATGAGAGAGTTACGAAGGTTTGCAGTTGAGAAATGAGGCTGAAATGGCTTGCACCAGCTATATATATAAGCTGAAAAGCTGATTTTTTTATGTCAACTTTAAAATCTCTGACGGGGTGCTCGGGATTCGTTCGAAACCCGATAAAAATAGAATAGATCTATTACCCTACTAAATTCGATATTCCGGACTCAATGGCGCAGTCAAAATTTCCATCAGAGTTCATCTCGATAAAAAGTGGGTCTCATTCCCAAAGACCATTTTAAACAAAATCCACTAAGGGGATCGGAATGACTCCGGAGGCTTCGGAAGTCGAACGAAAGGTCGTTCAAGACCAAAATCGACATTCAAGGGCTAACTGGGCTATCAGAATTTTCATTCGGACACGTTTTCCAAGAATATTAACCAAAGTCAACCGCTAGCAAGTTTTAAGGGCTAAATCGCTAAAAATGGTTTAAACTCGCACCGAAAGCCTCTCGACTCAATTCAACCATGCTTCTAGCCTAATTTGGTCATTCCGGAGTTGATGGAACTGTCAGAATTCTGTTCTGAGGCCTTTTTTCTGATGAACTGACTATAAGTCACTTTTCAAGATTCAAGGCCTCTAAAACACAAAATGTTGCACAAAATCCAAACGAACGATCAGGTGACCGAACTGTCAGTGCCAGTAAGTCATAAATGACTTGGGGTCGCTGTAAGAAATCTCTAACCGACGAAAAGAAGACGGGTACACAGAAATGACCTGGATGGTCATTACAACATTCACTATTAAAAGAACTTTCGCCATGAAAGTAAGGATAAGGATATACCTGAGGGTTCAAATAAGCTGGGGAGCTACTCCAGCATCTCCTGCTCGGTCTCCCAGGTAGCCTCCTCGACTGGTCGGTGTCACTATTAGACCTTAACTACAGGAATGGACCGGGAACAGAGCTGACGAACATCTCTGGCTAATATGGCTATCGGCTCCTCAACAAAGGTCAGGCTGTCATCTAACTCAACTGAATTGTACAATAGCACATGAGAGTAATCTGGAATATACCGGTGTAGCATTGATACATGAAAAACCGGGTGTATAGCTGAAAATGCAGGAGGTAGGGCTAACTCAATATATGGTAAAGCCCTCGCTCTCAACTGGAAGAGTCAGGATAGGAGCGGTAGTAAGCAACTCCTTGAGTCTCTGAAACCTCAACTCACATTCCTCAGACCACACAAAAGGAACACCTTGGCGAGTCAATCAAGTCAAAGGTGCAACAATAGTGGAGAAACCCTCAACAAAGCTCATGTAGTATCCATCCAGTCCAACGAAACTCCTAACCTCAGTCACAGATGTGGGCCTAGCCCAACCATGAATGGCCTCAATCTTCGTCGGATCCAAAATAATACCATCCTTGGGCACTACGTGCCCCAGAAATGTCACAGACTCCGACCAAAACTCGCACTTTGAGAACTTGGCATAAAGCCGCTGGTCTCTTAAGAATATCATCGATGAAAACTATAACGAAGGAGTCCAAATAGGGCCTCAATACAGGGGTCATCAAATCCATGAAGGCAGCAGGGGCCTTAGTCAGCCCAAAGGACATCACTAGGAATTCATAATGGCCATAACGAGTCCTAAATGCGGTCTGAGGGATATCCGCTGCCCTAATCCTCACCTGATGGTACCCGGACCTCATGTCGATCTTAGAAAACACAACATCGCCCTGGAGTTGATCAAACAAGTCGTCAATGCGAGGCAGGGGGTAACAGTTCCTCACCGTTACCTTGTTTAGCTGCCTGTAATCGATGCTCATCCTCATAGACCCATCATTCTTCTTAACAAACAGAACAGGGGCACCCCAAGAAGATACACTAGGCCAAATGAATCCCTAATCCAGGAGACCCTGAAGCTGAATACCGAGCTCCTTAAGCTCTGCGGAGGTCATTCGATAGGGTGGGATAGAAATGGGATTAGTGCTCGGCTCCAAGTCTATAGCAAAGTTGATATCTCTCTCCGGGGGTAGGCTAGGCAAGTCAGCAGGGAATACGTCTGGAAACTCACAAACCACCGGAACTGAGCCAACAGAGGGGGCCTCGCTAGATACATCACGAACATAAGCCAAATAGGCTAAGCAACCCCCAGCTACTAACCTTCGGGCTCGAACATAAGAGATAATCCCAACCGGTGTGCGACTAAAACACCCATGCCATACCACCGGGGGTATGCTAGGAATGGCTAAGGTAACAGTCTTGGCATAACAGTCCAAATCCGCATGATGAGGGGCAAGCCAATCCACGACTAGGATGGTGTCGAAATCAATCATATCATGCAAAATGAGGTCCACCCAAGTATCCTGCCCCTGATGAGTGACCACACAAGATCTACACACCTGATCCACTACTAAAGAATCTCCTACCAGAGTCGAGACACGCAACAGTGCTGCTAGAGGCTCAAAACTCACACCCAATCGGGGTGAAAAATATATAGATACATTGGAATAAGTGGAACCCGAATCAAATAAAGCTGAAGCTAACTGCTGACATAAAGAAACCATACCTGTGATAACATCATCCGACACCTCGGCCCTTGTCGGTGTAACATAGAAATGACCCTGACAGCCTCCGCCTCTAGCATCACCTCTACCGCCCGACCTGCCTTCTCGGGAGACACCTCGGGTGCCCTGCTGATCACCTCTACGGTCATGGCCCTGGTCCCCCCCTCGGCTGGGGGTACTGTTGCTGTTGGAGCTGACCGAGCTGTCTGGGAAGTGGAAGGCCTAGCCCTCTACCTGGGGCAATCTCTGGACCAATGGTCCAACTCCCCACAATCATAGCACCCATAGGAAGACTAGCCCGCAAGTTAGCGATCGTTACGGCTCGTAGTACCCTCATTTGGAGCCTTGGTACTCTGAATCGCTGAATGTGATGAACCAGCCTGACCTGAAGCAGCCAATGCCGCATCTCTCTCCCTCTGGCCTGTAATATAAGGAGGGCCACCCTGAACGGAGGCACCCTGCTGGTGCTGATCACCCCCTGAAGCCTAGAGTGAGGCCTGTACCGGTCGGCTAGATTGACCCTGCTGGAACTGCTGCTGGGGCCTCCCCTGATAATCTCTGAACCTGTAATGCTGTCCACTATAGCTACCCTTATGACGGGCCCTCTTTTCGCTTCCCCCTTGAGACTCGCAATAAAATTTCTCGATGGAACGGGCATGATCAGTATCCATAAAAGAATGGCCTGCTGTAACAAAAGAATTGTTCTCAACCCGCAACTGGGTCCTCAGACCTCGAACAAAACACTAGATCATCTCCTCATCCGTGGGTAATATCATAGTAACATACTTGGAGATCTCTTGAAAACTCGTCTCATACTCAAACACGATCATGAAGCCCTGCTCCAACCTCGAAAACTGATCACAGAGCCTATCTTTGAGACTCCTGGGAACAAATCTAGCTAGGAAGGCCTCTGAAAACTCTGTACAAGACACTAGAGGGGACCCTACTGGCCTATTCTCCATATATGTCCGCCACCACTACCTGGCGGGGTCTTCAAGATGATAGGCTGTGAAATCTGCTGCTCGACAGTCCAACAAGATCAAGGCGTGTAACCGCTCACGACAGAAAGTTAGAAACTCATGGGCATCCTCTCCGACTGCCTCTGAGAACCTCGGTGGTGCCAATATGAGGAAATATTTGAGCATCCTCTACTCCTGGAATGGTATAACACCTTCTGCAACATCTGGCTGGGCGGCATGAGGCACTGGGGCTGGGTGCCCTCATAGAACGGGAACTGGAGGCCGCTCCTGCTGTACTAGTTGAACTGGACCTGGCTGCTCCTGTTGTACTGGTGGAATTGGACCTGGCTGCTCCTCCTGATGTACACCCCTAAAAGCTGCAAGTAGCTAGTTAAAGAGTAGGAGTCATGACCGGTGCGGCTGGCGGCTCGGCTATACCAGGACCCTCCGGCTGAAGGGGAATAGGGGCATCCTGAGGCTCCTCTACCAGGTCTGGAGCTATATCTCTGTCCGAGGCTGGTGCTGGACCCCTACCCCTACCCCGTGGTCGACCTCTAGATCTGGTGGGGCTCTATCTGCCACCTCAAGTGGATCGTCACCACCGGGGGCACCACGTCTACAAGTCATCCCTGCGAAAGAGTGAAACAAGTGAGATTCCATGAAACCAATGAAACACGCACTACACGAGATGATACAACATAAAGAATGTTCCTAATGACATCATGTAGCCTACCAAAGATAAGTCACAGACATTTCCGCACCTATTCACAGGACTCTACTAGACCCTAGCTCTGTACAAGTGAGACTAATGAACAACCTGGATCTGATACCAACTTGTCACGACTCGATTCCTCGATCCGTGTTGGCACCTACTATATCCCACCAGTAGGTAAGCCAACCTGAAACCCAGAACAACTAGTAGTGGGTAAAAGGGAAGAAACCAACTGGCAGAAACAATAACAACAAAAAGGAATAAGGCAATCCAAAAGGCTACATACATAAGAACTGAATCCCTCTTAGAACCTGGAAGTCACACGTTGTGCTCACCCTCGCATCCGGATACTGGCTACTACTGGCTCGAATGGCGGCGCCGATTACTGGTGCTCGGTCCTGTATCACGAAAATAGTGCAAACTGTAGTATGAGTACCAGTAAAAAGGTACCCAATAGACATCATAGGCCGATTGAGTAAGAAAGGTAAAATCATAGGAAATGCTAAAATAAAACACAGACAGAGGTCACGAAAAAGAGAAGTAAAGGTATGCACACGAGTGTATGACAAACAAACCTAAGGTGACTACTCCAACTAGGCCCCCTAAACTTAGGATATCGATACGAATAAAATATAAAAATTTCACATTTTTTCGTGACTGCCCCAAAAATATCAAAAAGTTTAATTCGTAAACGTCCGGAAAATATAAAAATCAAGAAAAAGACATAAAAATACCTCAAAAAATTACTGAATCGCATCAGTCACCTTAGAATATCGATACGAATAGTATATCAAAATTTCATATTTTTTTGAGACTACTCGAAAAATATCAAAAAAATTTATTCGTAAAGGTCCAAAAAATATAAAAATCAAGAAAATGACATTAAAACAGCTCAAAAATTCCCGAATCGCACCAGTCACCTTTGAATATTGATACGAATAAAATATCAAAATTTCACATTTTTTCGTGACTGTTCGAAAAAATATCAAAAATTTTAATTCATAAACGTTCGAAAAATATAAAAATCAAGAAAAAGACATAAAAACACCTCAAAAAATTTCCGAATCGCACCTCTCAACTTAGAATATCGATACGAATAAAATATCAAAATTTCACAATTTCGTGACTGCCCGAAAAATATCAAAAAGATTCGTAAACGTCCGAAAAATATACAAATCAAGAAGAAGACATAAAAACACCTCAAAAAATTACTAAATCGCACCAGTCACCTTAGAATATCAATACGAATAAAATATAAAAATTTCACATATTTTTATGATAGCACGAAAATATATTAAAAAATTTAATTTGTAAACGTCCGAAAAATATAAAAATTAAGAAAAAGACAGTAAAACACATCAAAAAAATTCTGAATCGCACCAGTTACCATAGAAAATCGATACAAATAGAATATCAAAATTTCACATTTTTTTGTGACTTTCCGGATAATATCAAATATTTTAAATGGTAAACGTCCGAAAAATATAAAAATCAAGAAAAAGACATAAAAAAAACCTCAAAAAATTCCCGAATCGCACTAGTCACCATAGAATATCGATACAAATAAAATACCAAAATTTCACATTTTTTTGCCACTGCTCGAAAAAAATCAAAAATTTTAATTCGTAAATGTCCGAAAAATATAAAAATCAAGAAAATGACATAAAAACACCTCAAAAAATACCCGAATAGACTAGTCACCTTAAAAAATTGATACGAATAAAATATCAAATTATCACATTTTTTCGTGACTACTTGAAAAATATCAAAAAATTTAATTCGTAAACATGCGAAAAATATAACGATCCAGAAAAAGACATAAAAACACCTCAAAAATTCTCAAATTGAACCAGTCACCTTTCAATATCAATACGAATAAAATATCAAAATTTTCTCATTTTTTCGTGACTGCCCAAAAAATATCAAAAATTATAATTCGTAAATGTCCAAAAAATATAAAATATAGAAAAAGCATAAAAACACCTTAAAAAATTCTCAAAACGCACTAGTCACCTTTGAATATCGATACAAATAAAATATCACAATTTCACATTTCTCGTGACTGCTCAAGAAATATCAAAAATTTTAATTTGTAAACGTTCGAAAAATATAAAAATCAAGAAGAAGACATAAAAACACCTTGAAAAGTTTTGAAAACGCACCAGTCACCTTAGCATATTGATACAAATAAAATATCAAAATTTCATATATTTTCGTAACTTCCCGAAAAATATCAAAACTTTTAATTCGTAAACGTCCGAAAGTATAAAAATAAAGAAAAAGACATAAAAAACACCACAAAATATTCCTGAACCGCACCAGTCACCTTAGAATATCGATACGAATAAAATATCAAAATTTCACAATTTTTCGTGACAGCACGAAAAATATAACAAAATTTATTCGTAAACGTCCGAAAAATAAAAAAATCAAGAAAAAGACATAAAAACACCTCAAAAAAATTCCCGAATCGACCAGTCACCTTAAAATATCGATACCAATAAAATATCAAAATATCACATTTTTTCGTGACTGCTTGAAAAATAGCAAAATTTTTAATTCGTAATGTCCGAAAAATATAAAATAAAGAAAAAGACATAAAAACACCTTAAAAATTTCTCGAATTGCACCAGTCACCTTAGAATATCGATACGAATGAAATATCAAAATTTCGCCTTTTTTCCTGACTTCTCAATAAATGTAGAAACTTTTAATTCGTGAACGTTTGAAATGTATAAATATCAAGAAAAAGACATAAAAACACCTCAAAAAAATCTCAAAATTGCACCAGTTACCTTAGAATATTGATACGATTGGGATATCAAAATTTCATATTTTTTCGTGACTGCCCGACAATTATCAAAAATTTTAATTCATAAACGTTTGAAAAATATAAAAATCAAGAAAAAGACATAAAAACACCTCAAAAAAATTTCGAATCGCACCAGTCACCTTAGAATATTGATAGGAATGAAATTTAAAAATTTCACATTTTTTTGTGACTGCCCGAAAAATATCAAAAATTTTAATTCGTAAACGTTCAAAAAATAAAAAATCAAGAAAAAGACATAAAACATCTTAAAAAGTTCCCAAAACGCACTAGTCACCTTAGATTATTGATACGAATAAAATATCAAAATTTCACATATTTTCGTAATTGTCTAAAAAATATCAAAAAATGTAATTCGTAAACGTGCGAAAAATATAAAAATAAAGAAAAAAAACATAAAAATACCTTAAAAAATTCTCAAAACGCACTAGTCACCTTAGAATATCGATACAAATAAAATATCAAAATTTCATATTTTTTCGTGACTGCTCGAAAAATATCAAAAAATTTAATTCGTAAACGTTCGAAAAATATAAAAATCAAGAAAAAGACATAAAAACACCTTGAAAAGTTCTAAAAACGCACCAATCACCTTAGCATATTGATACAAATAACATATCAAAATTTCATATATTTTCGTAACTTCCCGAAAAATATCAAAACTTTTAATTCGTAAAAGTCCGAAAAGTATAAAAATAAAGAAAAAGATATAAAAACACCACACTAAATTACCGAATCGCACCAGTCATCTTAGAATATCTATACGAATAAAATATCAAAATTTCACAATTTTTCGTGACAACCCAAAAATTATAAAAAAAATTTATTCGTAAACGTCCGAAAAATATAAAAGTCAAGAAAAAGACATAAAAACACCTCAAAAAATTCCCGAATCGACCAGTCACCTTAGAATATCGATACGAATAAAATATCAAAATATCACATTTTTTTGTGACTACTTGAAAAATATCAAAAAATTTAATTCGTAAACGTCCAAAAAATATAAAAATAAAGCAAAAGACATAAAAACACCTTAAAAAATTCTCGAATTGCAGCAGTCACCTTAGGATATCGATACGAATAAAATATGAAAATATCACCTATTTTCGTGACTGCTTAAAAAATGTAGAAAATTTTAATTCGTGAACGTCTGAAATATAAAAATCAAGAAAAAGACATAAAAACACCTCAAAAAAATCTCAAAATTGCACCAGTCACCTTAGAATATTGATACGAATGGAATATCAAAATTTTACATTTTTTCGTGACTGCCCAAAAAATATCAAAAATTTTAATTTGTAAACGTCTGAAAAATATAAAAATCAAGAAAAAGACATAAAAACACCTTAAAAAGTTTCCAAAATGCACCAGTCACCCTAGAATATTGATACGAAAAAAATATCAAAATTTCACATATTTCGTAACTATCCAAAAAATATCAAAAAATTTAATTCGTAAACGTCCGAAAAGTATTGAAAAATAAACCACAATGACAGCTGTTATTTACAAGATATAAGGGCTCAACTTCTGAAACCAACCACACCACGACGATCCTCACAAAACACCCCACAATCTAGGCTCACCAAATTCGGACCTAAAATGGCCAAGAAATCATCTTTCAAAATTTCCCCAAAATTAAGCTCGAAAATGAGCTATGACAGTAGCTACAACATAATTCTTACCTCCAACGAAGCTTCAAATACAAATTCCAACCATGCCAACGCGTTCTCCTCGAAAAACCACTCAAGATAGCCCCAATAATCACCGAAATCGGACCTAAAATGACTGAGATATCAAGTCTCAAAAATTTCCAAAATCAAGCTCACAAAAAGGGTCGTGACAGCAGGTATTTCACAAAATTTACCTCAAAAGGAGACACCAAATCAATTTTCGAGCTCACCAACGCGTTCGTTGCGAAAACCCCCACAAGATGGACCTTCGAATCACTAAAATCGGACTTGAAATGAGAGAGTTATGAAGGTTTGAAGTTGAGAAATGAGGCTGAAATGGCCTGCACCATCTATATATATCAGCTTTTTTATGCAACTTTAAAATCTCCGACGGGGTGCTCGCGATTCATTCGGAACCCGATTAAAATAAAATAGATATGCTACCCTACTAAATTCGACATTCCGGACTCAACGACGCAGTCAAAATTTCTATTAGAGGTCATCTCGATAAAAAGTGAGTCCCACTCCCAACGGTCACTTTTAACCAAAATCCACCGAGGGGGTCGGAATGAGTCCGGAGGCTCGGGAGTTGAACGAAAGGTTGTTTTAGACCAAACTCTACATTCCGAGGCTAACCGCACTGTAATAATTTTTATTCGAACATGTTTTCCAAGAATGTTGACCAAAGTCAATCCCTGACCAATTTTCAAGAATAAAACGCTAAAAATTATTTAAACTCGCACCGAAAGCCTTGGGACTCGATTCAACCACGCCTCTAGCCTAATTTGGTCATTTCGGAGCTCATGGAACTGTCAGAATTCCGTTCTGAAGCCGTTTTCCTGATGAACTGACTAAAAATCACTTTTCAAGCATCAAGGTCTCCAAAACACAGAAAGCTGCACGAAATCCAAACTGAACTGTCAGTGCCAGAAAGTCATAAATGACTTGGGGTCGCTGTAGAAAAGCTCTAACCGACAAAAAGAATGCGGGTACACAGAAATGACTTGGAGGGTCATTACATTTTGTGTCTTTTTCTTGATTTTTATATTTTTCGCACGTTTACGAATTAAAATTTCTTGATATATTTTGGGCAGTCACGAATTTTTTTTTGATAGTCTATTCGTATTGATATTCTAAGGTGACTGGTGTGATTCAAGAATATTTTGAGGTGTTTTTATGTCTTTTTCTTAATTTTTATATTTTTCGGACGTTTACGAATTAAATTTTTTGATATTTTTCGGGCAGCCATGAAAAAATATGAAATTTTGATATTTTATCAATATCGATATTCTAAGGTCAATGGTGTGATCCAGGAATTTTTTGAGGTGTTTTTATGTCTTTTTCTTTATTTTTATATTTTTCAGACGTTTACGAATTAAAATTTTTGATATTTTTCGGGCAGTCATGAAAAAATATGACAATTTTATATCTTATTCGTATCGATATTCTAAGGTGACTGGTGCGATTCGGGAATTTTTGTGGTGTTTTTATGTCTTTTTCTTGATTTTTATATTTTTTCTTACGTTTACTAATTAATTTTTTTTATATTTTTTGGGCAGTCACGAAAAAATATGAATTTTTGATATTTTATTCGTATCGATACTCTAAGGTGACTGGTGTGATTCGAGAATGTTTTGAGGTATTTTTATGTCTTTTTCTTAATTTTTATATTTTTCAGACGTTTACGAATTAAAATTTTTGATATTTTTCGGGCAGTCACGAAAAAATGTAAAATTTTGATACTTTATTCGTATCGATATTCTAAGGTGACTGGTGTGATTCAGAATTTTTTTGAGCTGTTTTTATGTCTTTTTCTTGATTTTTATATTTTTCAGACGCTTACGAATTAAAATTTTTGATATTTTTCGAGCAGTCACGAAAAAAGTGAAATTTTGATATTTTATTCGTATCGATATTCTAAGGTGACTAGTGCGATTCTAAAATTATTTGAGGTGTTTTTATGTCTTTTTCTTGATTTTTATATTTTTCGGACGTTTACGAATTAAATTTTTTGATATTTTTCGGACAGTCACGAAAAAATGTGAAAATTTGATCGTTTATTCGTATCAATATTCTAAGGTGACTGGTGCGATTCGAGAATTTTTTGAGGTGTTTTTATCACTTTTTCTTGATTTTTATATTTTTCGGACGTTTAGGAATTAAATTTTTTGATATTTTTCGGGCAATCACGAAAAAATGTTAAATTTTGATATCCTATTTGTATCGATATTCTAAGGTGACTGGTGCGATTCAGGAATTTTTTGAGGTGTTTTTATGTCTTTTTCTTGATTTTTATATTTTTCGGACGTTTACGAATTAAATTTTTTGATATTTTTCGGGCAGTCACGAAAAAATGTTAAAATTTGATATTTTTTTCGTATCGATATTCTAAGGTGACTAGTCCGATTTGGGATTTTTTGAGGTGTTTCTATGTCTTTTTCTTGATTTTTATATTTTTTCGGACGTTTATGAATTAAAATTTTTGATATTTTTCGGGCAGTCACGAAAAATGTGAAATTTTGATATTTTATTCATATCGTTATTCTAAGGTGACTGGTGCGATTCGGAAATTGTTTGAGGTGTTTTTATGTCTTTTTTAAAAAAAAATATTTTTTGGACGTTAACGAATTAAAATTTTAAATATTTTTCGAGCAGTCACGAAAAAATGTGAAATTTTGATATTTTGTTCGTATCGATATTCTAAGGTGACTGGTGTGATTCGAATTTTTTTTGTGGTTTTTTTATGTATTTTTCTTGATTTTTATATTTTTCGAACGTAAAGACATAAAGTCACCGCTGAAGTTGTCCCGGATTTTCAATAAGACACTTTAACTTTGCAATCGTCCTATTATCCCACTAAACAATTTCGAAAAGATATTGTTATATCATTTTTCGTCCACCTGACATAGAGAGTGGTGTGCACTTTTTCAAAGCGAGTGAGCAACCTAAAATAACTAATATAATTTTATTTTTACAAGTATTTTATTATAATATATATTTTCTTATTTTTCTTATTATTTTAACTTTTGTTCCTTTTTATTTTTTCTCTTTCTTTCTTCTTTGTTCTTCAAAAATTCATTGTCATCTCCATTGAAGCTTCTCACTTTCAATGTCACCATTTTTACCACAACTTCACCTTCCTTGTTTTACTACTATTAGTTTTACTCTCTTTAATTTTAAAACTTTATCTAAATATATTTTTACATTTCGAACAATTTGATAAACCCATTAGATTTCAAGATGATTAGGAAGTATCATATAGTTTTTTTTTTTCGATTTCAAGTAAGTTCTTTCAATTTTCGAGAAATTCATTGATTCTTTTAAAATTATCAGTTCTAATTTTGAAGTTATATGAAAAGGAGTAGTTGATGATACCTTCAAAATTTTAAATTTTCTTAGAAAAATAATTAATTTTATTATCAATAATTCAATAAAGTCTAAAAATTAGTATGAATTCTACAAAGAATTTGACCGGAGAAGAAGTAGAAAAAAAAAGAAAAAAAATGGAAGTGGGGTTCAACTTGACGCGGGGGTGGGGTGAGGGTAGGAGGTGAAGAAAAAGAAAGAAAATGGAGGATTGAATCACTTGAAAGTGGGAGGTGGAAGATGAAGTGAAATTTAAGATAAAATTAAAATTAAAATAAGTCAAAAAGTGTGTGTGTGTGTGTGAGAGAGAGAGAAAACTTAAAATGAAAAAAATAATACATTTTTAATTAAATTAACACGTGTCATGTAATGATTGGTGTGTGAACACACTTGCTTCTTAAAATCTGGGGCTGATCGAAAAATGATATAATAATATTTGTTCAAAATTGTTTAGTGGGGTAATAGGACGATTGCAAAGTTAAGGTATCTTTTTAAAAATTCGGGACAACTTCAATGGTGACTTTATGTCTTTTCTCAATAGAGTAAAGCATATAAATGTGATGTAGTGGTCACGGCTTAATAAATAAGGCAATTTCTAATTGCAACGGAAGCCAATTTTTGCAAAATAAAAAAAATGTTGCAAACACAAAATACATATCTAAACAGAATTTTGATACATATCTAAAACAGAATTTTGATCGAGATCATTGGGTGTCGTGGCACCCCCACAATTATGAATAGATCCACCCATGTTTCAAACCATTTCTCAAAACAAAAGATTTTATATTAATTAATATGAATATTATGATAAAATATTTATATTAATTATAACTTAAAAGACATATAAAATTTAAAATGGTCGAATACAAATAAACAAAGTGAGTACAAAATAGAGAAAAGACATAAAGTGACACTTGAACTTGTCCTGAATTTTCAAAAAGTCACCTTAACTATGCGGGCGTCCTATTACCCCACTAAACAATCTTGAACTGAGATAATTATATCATTTTTTGTCCACATGATATAGAGAGTGTGTGCACTCTCTCAAAGAGAGCGAACAACCTAAAATAACTAATATAATTTTATTTTTACAAGTATTTTATTATAAAGCATATTTTCTTATTATTTTAACTTTTTTTCCTTTTTATTTTTTCTCTTTCTTTCTTCTTTCTTCTTCAAAAATTCATTGTCATCTTCATTGAAGCTTCTCAATTTCAAGGTCACCATTTTTACGACAACTTCACCTACCTTTTTTACTACTATTAGTTTTACTCTCTTTAATTTTAAACTTTATCTAAATATTTTCTTACATTTCAAACAATTTGATAAATCCATTAAATTTCAAGATGATTAGAAAGTATCATATAGTTTTTTTATCCGATTTCAATTAACTTCTTTCAATTTTCGGGGAATTCATTGATTCTTTTAAAATTATCATTTCTAATTTTGAAATTATATGAAAATGAATAATTAATGATACCTTCAAAATTTTAAATTTTCTTAGAAAAATAATTAGTTTTGTTATCAATAATTCAATAAAGTTTAGAAAATAGTATGATTTTTTTTAATAAAAAACAAAATTAAAATAAGTCAAAAAGTAAGAGAGAGAAATAAAAAAAGGATAAAGAAATAATTTAAAATGAATTTTTTTTACATTTTTAATCAAATTAACACGTGTCATGTAATGATTGATGTGTGAACACACTTGCTTCTTAAAATCTGGGGCTGATCGAAAAATGATATAATAATATTTGTTCAAAATTGTTTAGTGGGGGTAATAGGACGATTGCAAAGTTAAAGCGTCTTTTGAAAATTCGGGATAACTTTAATGATGACTTTATGTCTTTTCTCGTACAAAATATAATCAAAGACTATAAAATATTTTTATATTAATAGAACAACATTTATTTTATTTCCTCAAAATTGGAAATGATCCTCAAAATAACTTATTCAAAATATAACAAAATAAATAAATAATAATAAATTAGACAAAACCAAATAAACAAATTATCTGTCATATTTACCTCTGTCCTTGGAGCCACCTATACTTTTCTGAATTTCAGAATCTGCTTCCTCTGTCAAAAACCCAATATTTTAACCAATCAAAAATAACACTCAAAATATAATTTACTGTGACAATCCAAGAAACCAAAAAAAAAAAGAATTTTTTTTTGTTTCCGACTCAAATAAATATATAAAATAAAGCAATAACAACAACTAGAAACAACAATAAGATAATACGATAATTAAAACAAGTACATGCTTTGTTGAACATGGGGAGATATTTTCTCTTTATCATCTAAAATTGGAACAATTGCGAGTGCATTATTTTCTTCAATTTTCTCTTTTGATTCTGCATTTTTGTGCTCATAATTTTGTGGAGAAACTAAAGGGCTTGATTCTTCTTCTCCCATGATAATAATCTATATGATATATATATTTTTTTTTCCTTTCCTAATAGCTAGATGAATCTTCAAGAAATTCAAAGAGAGATAAAGGAAAATATAAAGGGAAGTTGGAAGCTGCAAAAAGAAGTCACAATACAGATAGGGAAAGAGTATCATTTGATGTTAATGGCTGGCATAATTAATTAATTAATTATTTTTTTAAAGTTTTTTTTTTTTTTGGAATTGTTGTTGTTGTCGTATAACTTGTCCTTTTAGGATGTTAATTTTGAACAAAGAGAAGTATTGGAAACAATTTTAATTTGGTGTAAAATACACCTCTAAATTTTCATCAAGTTTAGGGATATTTTTAACGTTTTTCTCGGCTTTTTATTAAGAGTTACGTGCTCGTACTGTCCTACAAGATTTGAGACCGATTGCTATGACATGTGGCAGATCGGAGGTGTATTTAAGTTGACTTAATCAGGTAGAGCAATGTTTTTAAGGTTGTCAATGGTTCGGGGATGTAGTTCGGAGGTGTTTTCAATACTTCTCTCTTTTGAATATTAATATAAATATATAAATAATTGTTCGTATCTATCTTTTAGGTAATTTGGTAGGATAAAAACTATCATAAAATTAAGTTACTCTTTTTTAAATATTTAGGCTATGTACTTCTCTGTTTCATTCTACTTGACACTCTCGTATTTTTTATTAGTTTATTTTAGTAAATTAATTTTATTAATGAAAAAAATTTAGAAGAATTTTTTTTATATCTTTTCTTTAACGATAATATTGAATAGGTTTTGTGTGTGTGTTGAATAGAACAATTTGGAAATGTATCCACCTTAATATGACTGTTACACAAATTCATAATTGTTGCTCATTGATTATATATATATACACTCCTATTTTATACAGTTATGTACGGTACCTATGAATATACGTTCCTAAATTAGTTAACATGTATTTGTACTTTATTAAATTATAGAATCATTGTAAATTATATTGATTTAATATATATATTCAATCTTGTAGCTTAATTTATATGAATTTTAACTTATAAGTAATTACACCAAATTTTGTACACGGTATTCAATTTACAAGTTATCACCATTTTACGTCACATGACTAATAAATAAATAAATAAATAAAAAGCATATCTTAGCTGATATTTTATTCATCAATTATAGTTTCCAGGTCTTCCAAATTCAATTGAAATATAAGTAAAACTAATTAATTAGTACTAATTTTGATGATTATCTTTCTTCATACTGCCAAGTGCCAAGTGAAAAAGCATCATGTGTCTATAGTTAGGCTGATTCGTGACACATGTATAAGATAATCATGTTCTATTATTTAAAGTAGACAAGTAATTACATTTTAAAAAAAATATAGATGTTCGATAATTATAGTGGGACTCGATTAAATTTAAATAGATTTTTGCCAATATATATATATATATATATATATATATATATATATATATATATATAT